>OX359274.1:9782758-10027758 GCA_947179155.2 Hedera helix
TATAAATATTAAATATAGTACGCAACTATTATATTAATTGCACTGTACCTGTAAGACCCCGAATTTTATGAAATATAATTTTTTTTTCATAAATATATTTTTTATGAAACAGTAAGTGGTTAAATTAATAAAGTTAAAAGTTAAGGATGTTATGTGTAAATTATATTATGTCGGACAATATTCGTTTGGTCAGGGAATATTCGTTCTGTCGGGGAATATTTGTACGACGGCGCCGTACGAACCAATCATTGGTGGACCTCACAACGAATAGTTGTCGGATATAGAAAATGACATAAATAATTTTTAAATGGTCAATGGTACTATCACTTTTAATTGTTAAAATATCTGGTGGTAAAAGAATAGTAATATACGGTATTACAAGTAGCACACGGTATTGCACAGTAGCACACGGTATTGAACAGTAGCACACGGCATTGCACAATGTTTCATATTATTAGACTGATAAAGTGGTTATCGTACAATATTTGACTTTATTGTCACATGCACAATAATTCATGTTTTTAAACTGATAATTGTCACAGTAGCATATGCATAGTAATTCACATTATTGAATCAATAATTGTCATTACACAGTAACGTATTCTTTCTTTTATATATTTTCTGCATTATTGTTATCTATATTATGATGTTAATTAAACTGTTGCATTTCATTATTAATTAATTTGATATCTAACTCAGAGAGCCAGCTACACTGTATTTATAACAATTAGTCATAATAATAAATAAGTGTGAATTATTGTTGAATAATTGAATTGATAAAGTTATTTGTTTATAATATAAAGTTATGTAATATAAAATGAATAGTATAGATTAAAGATAATATAGAATTTGAAATGGATGGTGTAGATTAAAAGATGATCTTTAAATGAATGGTTTAGATTAAGGAAATCTTAAAAGATGAAATGAATGGTATAAATTAAAGATAATATAGAATTTGAAAAGGATGGTGTAGATTAAAAGATGATCTTTAAATGAATGGTTTAGATTAAAGAAATCTTAAAAGATGAAATGAATGGTATGGATTAAACATTATCTTGAAATGAACGGTTTGGATTAAATTAGGAAATCTTGGTTATGATAAGATTTTTGGCAATAAATAAAAGCCTTAACTTAAGAATTTTTCATAAACTTCCTTACTTGTTCTTTCTTTGACTCTCTAAATACGTTTTTGTGTAAGTTCTCTCTATGTGTGCTTAAGTCATCTTGAGTATTTGTGAAGATCTATAAGTGTACGAGTACTGTTCAAGTTAATCAACCTCATTTAAATCAATATCCAGTCACGTATTAAGGTAAGAAATATCATCTTCTTTCATATCCTATTATTTAAACTTACCACGGTAAGGGATTATCATTCTTTGATTCTCGAAAATAATATCGTTTCTCTCTTACTCATAAGATGTGTTATTTATTTTCATGTATTAAATTATGGAAATAACCTTACGGTGCAGATTACCGCCTGTTGGTGAATAACCTTTCGTATTCATTCCTTATTAATATCTGAGAATAACCTTACGGCGCGGATTACCGCATGTTTGGTGAATAACTATTCGTATTCAAATTTTATTAAATTGTGGGAATAACCTTATTACGCGGACTACCGCCTGTTGGTGAATAACCCTTTGTATTTATTTCTTATTTGTCTCTTGTGAAAATAATTTGTCTACACGAATTATCACATGACACTTTTATTCCATATTCGTTTGTAATATCATTTTCTTTCATATTCGTAAGTGATATTATTTTTCTTTATACTCATAAGGGATACCATCTTTTTCATCTTCCATTATTCAAACTTACTATGGTAAGGGATATTAATTTCCTTCACCTTTTGTTAATTAAACCTGCTACGGTAAGGGATATTATTTTATTTCATACACCTAAATCGAAACTTATTATGGAATTATTGATTCTATAATTCCTGAAAATATTATATGTTCCATAATAGTGGCACTTCATCATTTCAATTGAACCTTCCTATTTACGTGAACCTTTTTATTGAACTGTAACCGTTATTCTGAACTGTGGATCTTGAATATCATTTTTGAATTTCACTCCACATCATGTTGACAATTTGGACATTATTTGAATATGCACAAAGTAAACTTCTGATACTTATTGTTTATCCTGTTTCTTCTGTTCATCATTTATATCATTCTAATCATCCAAAATCAAGTTGTTGTGAATATCTGTGGCCGGGGGCACAGATGCGATATAATTGTTGAACAGGTGATAGGTTAAAGGCGATATAATAGGTTAAAGGCGATACATCTTTTCGGTGTCTTTTATGGCACGTGGTAAATGTTCTCTTTAGCCCGTAATGCAAAGATGAACTGTTGTTTGGTATGATTATGACCAAAGGCTGAATCTGATATAATCATGACCGTTTGTGTTATATTGAATATCTTTGACTCGTAGTGCAAAGATGAACTGTTGTTTGGTATGATTATGACCAAAGGCTGAATCTGATATAATCATGACCGTTGGTGTTATATTGAATGTCTTTGGCCCGTAGTGCAAAGATGAACTGTTGATTTGCATGATTATAATCAGGAACTGTGAATTTGTATTATCTTGACTAATGATATTTCAGATGATAAAAGTTGATGATGTTTTTCCTAAAAAGAGAAGCGAATAGACATTATAGTCTGCATTATTTTTCTAATAGATTGCTCATTCCGCTGCTATTATTGATCTGAACGTTGTTCAAGAATTTAACTGCAGTTTTTGATATAAACCTTGTAGTCTATTGTATTCTATCAAGAACTCAACTGTTGAAGGCTAATGATAATTTATTCGTCATTATCTTAGTCATGATATTTTTTACTGGGCTATTTGAGTTCACCATTTCTTTTGTTCCATTGTTTTTCAACAGGAGATGAGAACGTAGCTGGGTCTAGTCGGGGGATGGAGTGAGAGTTCGAGGGATAGCTATCGTAGTTTTCACATATTGTAAAATAGTGTGGCAATAATAATGAAGACTTAATTGTGTATTATTATACTCTGTATTGTTAAACATTGTAATAATTTTATTGTAGTCTTTTGACAATTTAAATTTGGGTTGTCAAAAGTGCATGTGCAAAATGTCGGCCAGATTTTGTCTTACATATAGGACTACAACTTTTGAGCTAAGGCCCTCAGCTTTTAATTGCTTGTATTTAGTCCCTCATATTTAATTCGGTTTAGTTTTGCACAGTTGCTCAAATTGAATGAAGGATTGACTTGTGTTTCGGTATGGATTGCTAATCTCAAGTGGCCACATAGGAAAAGAAAAGAAAAGAAAAGAATATATATATATATATTCTCTTTGTTCTACAAAATAAGTCTTATATTTAAAATTTGTAAATTTAAAAATATTTTTTTTAATGTCTAATTCTTAAATAATAAGCTGTTAGTTTTATACCCGTGATTGACATGATAATAAAATTAGAATAACAAATTCGAGTAAATTGTGTAATTTTATTCTAATATCAGTAAAATGAAAACTCTTTTAATTTGTGAAATTCAGGGAGTATAATGCATAAATTATGCAATTTCTTTTGTATGCTGTCAACATGCACCTAATACCTCAAACTAGAATCCAATTTATGCAGCTGCAACATTAATTGCAAAAATAGATAAACATAAAGGACTAATATCATGTATGGAAAATAATATATGTTGTAAGAAAAATAATGCAATTTTTATTAAGAGTAGACATATCAATTAAAAAGATTACCAATGTCTATGTAGTTATCTACATAATGTGCATTATTTCTGTGGCAATAAAAATCATGATATTTTATCGCAAGATATATATATATATATATAGAACCTATGGTGTAGAATTAGAACGCAAAAGAATTAAGAAAAAAAAGTTGATATTTTTACAAGAAAAATTAATAATTCCGTAAGGTCACAGTCACACAAAAGTGGATCTTATTTGAAGAGCGAAAATGTTAATTTGAAGAGCGAAAGTGTCACTTTTATGAATTAAGAGACCATTTTAAAATTCAATAGTAACTTGAAGGAAAATATATGTAATTAAATCCAAAAATATATAGATCCACAAACGTACGTGTTACCAACTACAGCAACAAATGAAGGACAGTGACACTAACAAAAAGTGGACTTTAAATTTATATCCTACAAGTCTAGAAATATACATGCATGTACTATTATTAGTCTTACGAGTACCTTTTATTTAAACACTCGCCAGCCACCAACAAGAACATACAATTGCAAAACACTTATTGTACCAATAAAATATTTTCAGCTTTTGAAAAAAAAAACTGGCGCTCGGGCTCCATATGCAGGACTCTGATTCAAGTACGTTTCACACATGATGGGGACTTATTGTACCAACCGGCGCTCGGGCTCCAGATGTAGGGTCCGTGGTCCAATAGGGACCCGGGCTTCATGGGTGGTTCGGGACTCCACTCCCTAACAAATAATAACACCTTTGCCTTTTCTCTTTTTGATCTCATGAACTACCTCATTCACCATCATAATTCCGTACGTCCACTATTTGTCTACGTTGAGAAAAGCTGTTTGATTTTCCTCGATGAGACTAACAAGTACCCTCCTCAGTCTATGTGCCAAGACCTTAGCCACCAATTTATATAGAGAATTAATAAGACTAATAGGTCTATATTCGTGAAGACTCTGTGGATTTTCAACTTAATTTAGGGATCAATGCAATAAAGGAGTTGTTGAAGCCTCTTAACAAATTGACCATGTGTATGAAACTCCTCAAACAATCTTAACACATCCTCCTCTAATACGTGTAAGAATTTTTGGTCTATTGATATAACTCACTTCTATTACTATAAAAGTTAAAAATTCAAATTTTATTGACAGGAGATATTAAAAATACGTTCAAAAGACAGATTATTATTGTTAATTCAAATCTCTCTAACACACCAAATATAAAAAATCCAATTCTAAACGGTAATGAGCTATCTCATGTCCAGCTTAAGAATGAAATTTTATCTTCTAAACTTTTTATTAAGATCACAAGTTTTTTCTTGGACAATGTTGTCCATAGTCTTCCTACCTTGACAAATACACTTTGCTCTTTAATTAGAGAGAATGTTAGGGGGGCCGCTTTTTTAATTTGCCTCCAACAAGACAGGCGACATCACTGACACAAGAATTTTAAGTCTTTTGCTCTAACCAACTGAGCTACCTGAACCACCTTCCTAAAATCTATTTTCTTTGTCAAATAGCGTCCTATATATGTATATCTAATTTAATATTTGTTAAAGTGATTTTCATATGAACATAATTTCCTTCTAAAATTATACTAAGTAATAATAAAAATTCTACTTATACTTGAAATATACTTGCACTTATATTTTAATAATAGTAAGAAATTAAATTATGAAATTAATATAGTTTAGAATTTAGTTTTTCATTCTCAAACTATATTATCCAAGTAGTAATTTAATTTTAATTAAACTTGAATTATTGTATATATATTTCAATTAAAGTAATGATAGATAAGTATATAAGATGATCTCATTTCGATTCCTTATAAAACTGTGTTACTAATTATATTTTCTAATTTGAATGGATTAATAATAGAAGTTGACTTAATGTAAAAAGAAAAAAAAAGGTAGAATAAAAAAAATGAACCAAAAAAAGACCAAATTAAAAAAAAAAAACCTAAATTGTTTATTTAATTATAGTATAGATAGCTGGCATGAGTCATATTCTCATCATTCCGATGTAAGCATTTGTAGTGGTTACCTTGGTTTTGTCGTCCAAATTATTTTCCAGAAGACTGTCACGATTTTTGTGGACTTTGACATTCTCAGAAGATGCTTTGTAGTTTCGTTTAAACCCTAATTACCGCCACAAATCAATACCTACTTTACCGTGTCTCACAATACATGGGAAAAGTTCCCTGAGTTCATTGCCTCTTTATTCCAAACTAGGCAAAAACTTTCCCACCGAGCAGCCCAAATAATTTTTAAAAAAACTTGGTCAAAAGAGACTCTGTAATTTGTCGGCTAGATTTCTACTTGTACAAGGAAGACTACGACCATTTGCGCAAAGTTCCGCAGATTTTCAATTTTGCTACAGTTGCACAAATTGAATGAAAGATCGACTTGTGTTGTTTGGGTACGTATGGATTTGCTAATATCAAGTGGAATATAAGAAAAGATAAAGTATATATATTCATTTCGTTCCATAAAACGAGTCTCATTTGCAAAGTTTACAGATATTCAAGATATATTTTTGTTTCAATATCTAATCCTTAGATGATAAGTTTTTAGTTTTATACTAATGATCGACATGATAATGAATATTGTGTAATATTACTCTAATATCAAGACATCGAATAATCTTTTGGTTGAAGCTCTTTTTTGTTAATGATAGTTTGTTAAAGAAAGAATTAACATTCCAGCAAAATGAACTCAGTTACATTGATAATGCAGCTTAGCTCCTTATATACTGACAGAAACAGAAAACTAACTGTAAGCAAACTAACTCACATACATATGAAATTACATTAGAACCTTTCATAACAAAGTACTTCAAATTTGTACGGTTATCAGTTAAATACAGGGAGTATAATGTACAAATTATGCAGTTCCTTATATATGTTATCAGCATGCACCTAATAATACGTCCTATAAACCAATTTATGCACCCGGTCCAAATTAATTGCAAAAATAGATAAACATAAAGGACTAATATTATGTACAGAAAATGATATATGTTGCCAAAAAAAACGTTGCAATTTTTGTTGTGAATGGACGATTACTCATATATTTGTATATATCTAAGTAATGTGACACCATATTTGATAGTAATAAAAATTGTGATAATTGTTGCAAAATATGGCAGAAACCCCTCGTGCATATAGAATATGGGGGGATTAAGTGAAAAATAGGCTAAAGTCGGTAAAAATTAGATAAGCCAAATATTTAGATCCACGAAATTGTTACCATCCGAGAAAAAAATAAAGGATAGTGACACTACAACACAAAGTGGACTTCGAATTCAGATCCTACAAGTCTTTAGAATATACATTCAAGTACTAGCTAGTACTAGTCTTCGTAGTTTTATTTAAACACTCACCAGCCACCAACAAGAACATGCAATTGCAAAACACTTAGAAAAATGTGCCGAGTAAAAAACTGGCTAACTTATTTGCTTATATTTTCTCTACTCAAATCTTGCACTTCCATCGATACCATCACCCTTGACAAACCTCTCAAAGACGGCGACGTTCTAATTTCTAACGGAGAAAACTTTGCCCTAGGATTCTTTAACCCCGGGAATTCTAGCCGCAGATATGTCGGTATTTGGTACAACAAAGTTTCACAGAAAACTGTTATTTGGGTTGCCAACCGAAATAATCCGATAACCGACAAATCTGGAGTTTTGTCGGTTAACCAAACTGGAAATCTTGCCTTACATGGCCAAAACAGATATATTCCGATTTGGTCAACTAAAGTTTCAGGCGAAGTCAAAGGTAGCAGATACTCAGCTCAGCTCTTGGATACAGGAAATTTTGTTTTGTTTCGTAGCAATAGGAATATTGCATGGCAAAGCTTTGACTATCCAACGAATAATTTAATATCCAAAATGAAAATTGGGGTGGACCGAAGGACGGGCCTAAAGTGGCACTTGACATCATGGAAGTCACGTGACGATCCAGCAACTGGTGAGTATTCTTATGAAATTGATATTAGTGGGTCAGTACCCCAGTTGTTCTTGTACAAGAATTCGGGTCGTTTATGGCGGGGCGGGCCTTGGAACGGGCTTAGATGGAGCGGTATAGCTACAGCAGGAAAGCCCCTACCGCCTAATTTCCTCTTTAATTCCACTTACATCGACAATGATAATGAATATTCGGTGATGATTGCTGTGCATAATCCCTCAGTTCTATCAAGATTCTTTTTGAACGAGACATCTGGGATGATCCAACGTCTCATGTGGAGCGAGGAGGAACGAAGATGGGTCGGGTACTGGTCCGCCCCGAAGGACCAGTGTGACAACTATGCCCATTGTGGGGCTTTTGGTAATTGTAACCCATACAATGCGGGTGAATTTGGGTGCAAGTGTCTACCGGGCTTTGAGCCCAAGTCGAAACATGATTGGTACTTGAGGGATGGGTCTAATGGATGCATGAGGAAGCGGGCCGGGCAAGGGTGTGGGGCCGGTGATGGGTTCTTGATGGTTCCAGGTTTGAAGGTACCGGATGCGACGAGTGCACGTGTGAATATGAGTTTGGAGATTAAAGACTGTGAGGAAATATGTTCGAGGAATTGCACGTGCACAGCGTATGCAAATGCGGATGTGAGTAAAGGAGGAAATGGGTGCATTATGTGGTATGGGAATTTGTTGGATATTAGGGAATTGCCAAATGGTGGTCGAGATCTTTTTGTACGTGTGGATGCTGTTACATTAGGTATGTCTCATTTTGATTGTTTTATATGCTGATATTTTATTGATTTATATTAAACCGTGGTCCATTTTTTGTTAATACAAGAAAAATTAAATTTTGATGAAATGATAAAGGTGGATTATTTGAATTTATGCTATAAAAAGAAGCTAAGACATGTATGCTGCCAAGCTATGAACTTTTTTTGAGCTCATCAACATTCTTGCTATATAAGATTTTCTAATTCTAATTAATTCTATAATGAATACTTATGGAAATTTCATTAGGGATGTTTAAATAGATTGCCTGAAAATTTTCTCAGTAAAATTCAGAGAAGGTAGCCAGCTAATGCCATAAGTTTTTCTATTGTAAGAAGATAAAAATTGGAAAAGCCACCAAAAAAAATAAAAAATGCCACCTAGATACTGTGTTTATCGAGGACTTTTGAATTAACAGTCTCAAATGTAGGGCCTTTTCTTTTTAAATAAGGGAATTTATTTAGCATGTTCATTTAATTTCAAATGTTTATTTTATTTTTTGAAAAAATTATATTATAAGCAATATACAGTTTATAAATTAGGGCACATCCATATGATGTCCTGGTCTGATACCAAATTTATTTTGGTGCTTTTTTTTTCTTCTTACAGCTGAATATTCAAAGAAGTCTAAAGGATTTAATGGTCATGCAAAGGTCGTGACTGTGATACTATCCCTTGCTGCAGTGTTGAGCATACTTCTCTTAGCATATTGGTTGGTGGTAAGAAAAAGGAGAGGTAAATTCAAATTTAATATAAATCGCCATTATTATTAATTAAATTCATGTACAATCTTAATGCACCTTTGAATTGGTATAGTAATAGAATAAAGAAGAAAATGGAATGAAGAGTGGAAATATCTATTCATTCTATACACTCCCTCCCGAATAAATTTCTTTTTTTTTTCTCGCTAATTTTAAACCCACATTTACACACATCCATAACAAAAATTGAAACCCCAACCTCTTGGATACTAAGAGAAGGGAGTGACCATTGGGCCATTACCATGTAGTCCATGAATAAATTTCACATATTTGGTTGAAATGAGAATGATTCATTCTAATAGAACAATCAAACACAATTTTTTTCATTTCATATGAATTAGTCATTTTATTCTCACATTCATTCTTGAAATCCAAATGTATACTGAATGATTTTAATTTATACGATTAGTGTTAATTAACAAGTCTGGATTAGGATCTCCTCCATTACATCTATCCTTCAATTTCTCCTAATAAACATTTAGTAAAAAATATTACTTTTAATGACGGTAAAAACAACTCATTTATTTGCTATAAATTTTATTACGTCGCTAATAATTTGCAACAAATTTTATTATGTTGCTAATATAATAATTGTGTATTAGTAAACTTATAGGATATGTGTAATACAGGGAATCCTAATGCTTTTTTGTTGTTGAATAAGCTAGATTTATATATAGCTGCATAACAAACCAGGGTTATCATCTTAGAAATTGGCAAGGTATGAATGACATGGACTAGGATCCCTTCATTACATTTTTCACCAACTTTTCTCAATAAACATTTAGTGACATACATGTCGCGTAATTTGTTGTTACTTGTATATTTATTGAGGCTCATTCGTATCTTTTTACAAGAACAGTTAGGAAGAGTATTGAAAGACATCAAAAACTGTTAATTTTTTCCAAAGATAGTGGTATATCATCCTTCGGAGGCTCTCCGAGAGGAGTCGAGATGAATGAAACTGGGACAAGTGACGATGTGCAATGCTTTTCCTTAAGCACCATTATTGCTGCAACAAGCAATTTTGCTTTAGCTAACAAACTCGGAGAAGGTGGTTTTGGCACCGTGTTTAAGGTAGCTTTTAAAAATATATAATTAAACAACTTATTAAAATTGAAAAAATGAATAATCAACGAACTGTTATTTTCAGGGTCAACTGCATGATGGACAAGAAATTGCAATAAAAAGATTATCAAATGGTTCAGAGCAAGGGATAGAAGAATTTAGAAATGAAGTTACATTGATAGCAAAACTTCAGCACAGGAATCTTGTGAGACTTTTGGGATACTGCATTGAAAAAGAAGAGAAAATGCTAATCTATGAGTACTTGCCAAACAAGGGATTGGACTGCTTCATTTTTGGTATGCAATATATATATATATATATTTCCTTCAACTTCCAATTCAGTCATATTTTGTTTCCATTTATATAAAGAATACTAAAAAACATGAGATCCTTATGGTTATTCGGAGCATGCATCCATCGCTGAGATGGTTATCATGACGGCTGTTGTTCGTCACTAATGTTTTCCGTTGTTGATTCCTTATACTCTAGTAGTGAGAAAATGCTAATTTATGAGACCTCGAATTAAATGGTTGTATGGAGAATATATTTGTTGTCATTCATGTTTGATTTTGTTGAACTCTTAAATTGTGATATATAGATAAGGTGAAAAGATCAATGGTAGATTGGAGAAAACGGTTTGGTATCACTTTGGGAATTGCTCGAGGGATGTTGTATCTTCACCAAGATTCGAGACTAAGGATCATTCATAGGGATCTAAAAGCCAGCAATGTTTTACTAGATGCCTCCATGAACCCCAAAATATCAGACTTTGGTATGGCTAAAATATTTAGTGCTGACCAAATGGAAGAAACTACAAAAAGAGTAGTTGGAACATAGTAAGTTACACTTTCACTTGGTATATACAAATAGATAGAGGGCAAAACATTAATCTCATTTTGTTTATACATATGATTATTGCAGTGGTTATATGTCACCGGAATATGCAATGGAAGGCCTTTTCTCAATAAAATCTGATGTTTTCAGCTTTGGAGTTTTACATTTAGAAATCATTAGTGGCAGGAGGAACATGAGTTGCTATCAGGAAAATTCAGTGAACTTAATTGGGCATGTAAGTAAACAAAGACATGCTTTATACCTTTTACATGATAGCAAGCATGCATTCTCCTTTCAAAAATATCATTCCTAAAAGTCATATTTTCGATGTCATGCAAGCATGGTGATATTTTTAAGGGGAAAAAAATAAGGGAAGAAACTAAGATTTTGTTCCTTCACTGCCTCAATATACGCCTTCCTTGACGTTTTTGGGCTAACGGAAAGGCTACTCGGAGTCAGTTCCTCATTTATCCAAAAGATGATATCATGCTGTTTCTTTTTTCCAGGTTTGGGATCTTTGGAGAGAAGGTAAAGCCTTGGAAATAGTTGATCCAACATTGTGTGAAGCGTATGATGTTCGCGAAGCTTTGAGATGCATTCATATCGGGCTGTTGTGTGTGCAAGAATCTGCTGATATTCGACCAACCATGTCTGAAGTAGTCTGTATGCTATGTAATGAAACAAGTCTTCCCACTCCAAGCCAGCCTGCTTTTATTAATAGAAGACCGGGTACTGGTCCTGCACACTCGAGTTTAGTCAGCGTTGGATCTAATAATGAGATGACAGTAAGTATGGTTCAAGGTCGTTAACTGTAATTTTGTAATGAAAAGCTAAATAAATAAACAGCCTCTACCGAGTAGCCAAGAAAGAGTAGAATTTTATTTGTAATTTGAAAATGTGTAGTGTTCATAGTAATTTTTAAATTCTTAAATATATTATCATTTTGCTAAGAGTAATGTTATTGCATTACAAAAGATAAAACAGAAATTATGTTCAAAAATTAGTTTTGGCTCAACAGATGAAATTAAAGTGTTTCCACAGTACTTATCATGTTGCATTTCAGATGTCCGAGAACAAAGAAAACTGAAAAAAGAGTTGCATTGCAACTTGGCAATATTTAATACGGAGTATTATCAAAGTTGCATGCAATTCTTTGCTATATATATGTGCAATCTATTTTTACATTGAACTTTTCAAAATTATCAACTTCACTCAGTCCAAATCCGTTATCACTTAGGTGTACATGTGACGCCCCCCAAATCTAGGCCCACACAGCCTAAACTTGAGTCGTCAAAAGACTACAACAAAATTATTACAACAAAGCACAACGTACAACAATACAGTGTATAATAATACACAACTAAGTCTTCACTATTATTGCCACACTATTTTACAACATGTGAAGACTACGACAGCTATTCCTCAGACTCTCACTCCATTCCCCGGCTAGACCCCGTTACGTTTTCATATCCTGTTGAAAAATAATGGAACAAAAGGGTGAGCTCAAATAGCCCAGTAAGAAATATCATGACTAAGATAATGACGAATAAATTATCATTAGCCTTCAACAGTTGAGTTCTTGATAGAATACAATAGACTACAAGGTTTATATCAAAAACTGTAGTTAAATTCTTAAACAACGTTCAGATCAATAATAGCAGCGGAATGAACAATCTATTAGAAGAATAATGCAGACTATAATGTCCACTCGCTTCTCTTTTTAGTAAAAATATCATCAACTTTTATCATCTGAAATACCATTAGTCATGATAATAAAAATTCACAGTTCCTGATCATAATCATGCAGATCAACAGTTCATATTTGCACTACGGGCCAAAGACATTTAATATAACACCAACGGTCATGATTATACCAGATTCAGCCTTTGGTAATAATCATACCAATCAACAGTTCATCTTTGCACTACGGGCCAAAGATATTCAATAAAGCACCAACGGTCATGATTATACCAGATTCAGCCTTTGGTCATAATCATACCAACCAACAGTTCATATTTGCACTACGGGCCAAAGAGAACATTCACCACGTGCCATAAAAGACACCGAACAGATGTATCGCCTTTAACCTAGTATATCGCCTTTAACCTATCATCTGTTCAACAATTATATCACATCTGTGCTCCCGGCCACAGATATTCACAACAGCTTGATTCTTGATGATTAATACAAATAACAGTGATACAAATGATGAACAGAAGAACAGGATAAACAATAAGTATCAGAAGTTTACTTTGTGCAGATTCAAATAATGTCCAAATTGCCAACATGATGTGGAGTGAAATTTAAAAATGATATTCAAGATCCACAGTTCAGAATAACGATTACAGTTCAATAGAAATGTTCAGAAAATAGGAAGGTTCAGTTGAAATAATGAAATTCAACTATTATGGAACATATAATATTTTCAGGAATTATAGAAGCAATAGTTCCATAATAAGTTTCGATTTAGGTGTATGAAAGAAAATAATATCCCTTACCGTAGCAGGTTTGATTAACAAAAGGTGAAGGGAATTAATATCCCTTACCATAGTAAGTTTGAATAATGGAAGATGAAAAAGATGGTATCCCTTATGAGTATAAAGGAAAATGATATCACTTACGAATATGGAATAAAAGTGTCATGTGATAATTCGTGTAGACAAATTATTTCCACACGAGACAAATAAAAAGGGTTATTCACCAACAGGCGATAATCCGCACCGTAAGGTTATTCCCATCAATTTGAATACGAATAGTTATTCACCAAACAGGCGTAATCCGCACCGTAAGGTTATTCCCACAATTTAATAGAATTTGAACACGAAGAGTTATTCACCAAACAGGCGATAATCCGCACCGTAAGGTTATTCTCAAAGATTAATAAGGAATGAATACAAAAGGTTATTCACCAACAGGCGGTAAACCGCGCCGTAAGGTTATTCCCACAATTTAATACATGGAAATAAATGGCACAAGAAAGAAACGATATTATTTTCGAGGATCAAAGAATGATAATCCCTTACCGTGGTAAGTTTAAATAATAAAATATGAAAGAAGATGATATTCCAAAAAAATAACATTCCTTACCAAAGTAAATTTAAGAGTTTGAAATGAATGGTATTCCTTACTTTAACACGTGACTGGATATTGATTTAAATGAGGTTGATCAACCTATATATTTATAATATAAATTAGTAATTACCACATATAAATTTCAAAGTGTATGATAACTCGTACATTATGAACTATCAAAATTATATATATTTAACATAATTTTTGTAGTATAATATAATAACTTTAGAATAGTTTTTAAAATAATATTTCAAAATAAATCTTCCAAAGAAAGCTTTTTAAAAATGAATCTTCTAATAGAAGAGTCTTCTAAAGGAAGATTTGTGAATACCGTGAAATATAGGAATTTATGAAATTACTACTCTTTAATAATGTGACGCCCCCCAAATCTAGGCCCACACAACCCAAACTTGAGTCGTCAAAAGACTACAACAAAATTATTACAACAAAGCACAACGTACAACAATACCGTGTATAATAATACACAACTAAGTCTTCACTATTATTGCCACACTATTTTACAACACGTGAAGACTAGGACAGCTATTCCTCGGACTCCCACTCCATTCCCCGGCTAGACCCAGCTACGTTCTCATATCCTGTTGAAAAATAATGGAACAAAAGGGTGAGCTCAAATAGCCCAGTAAGAAATATCATGACTAAGATAATGACGAATAAATTATCATTAGCCTTCAACAGGTGAGTTCTTGATAGAATACAACAGAATACAAGGTGTATATCAAAAACTTCAATTAAATTCTTGAACAATGTTCAGAACAATAATAGCAGCGGAATGAGTAATCTATTAGAAGAATAATGCAGATATAATATCCACTCGCTTTTCTTTTTAGTAAAAACATCATCGACTTTTATCATCTGAAATACCATTAGTCATGATAATAAAAATTCACAGTTCCTGGTCATAATCATGCAAATCAACAGTTCATCTTTGCACTACGGGCCAAAGATATTCAATATAGCACCAGCGGTCATGATTATACCAGATTCAGTGTGACGCCCCCAAATCTGGGCCCACACAGCCCAAACTTGAGTCGTCAAAATACTACAACAAAATTATTACAACAAAGCACAACGTACAACAATACAGTGTATAATAATACACAACTAAGTCTTCACTATTATTGCCACACTATTTTACAAAACGTGAAGACTATGATAACTATTCCTCGGACCCTCACTCCATTCCCCGGCTAGACCCTGTTATGTTTTCATCTCCTGTTGAAAAACAATGGAACAAAAGAAAGGGTGAGCTCAAATAGCCCAGTAAAGAATATCATGACTAAGATAATGACGAATAAATTATCATTAGTCTTCAACAGTTGAGTTCTTGATAGAATACAATAGACTACAAGGTTTATATCAAAAACTGCAGTTAAATTCTTAAACAACGTTCAGATCAATAATAGCAGCGGAATGAGTAATCTATTAGAAGAATAATGCAGACTATAATGTCCACTCGGTTCTCTTTTTAGGAAAAACATCATCAACTTTTATCATCTGAAATATCATTAGTCAAGATAATACAAATTCACAGTTCCTGATCATAATCATGCACATCAACAGTTCATCTTTGTACTACGGGCCAAAGATATTCAATATAGCACCAACGGTCATGATTATACCAGATTCAGCCTTTGGTCATAATCATACCAAACAACAGTTCATCTTTGCACTACGGGCCAAAGAGAACATTCACCACGTGCCATAAAAGACACCGAACAGATGTATCGCCTTTAACCTATTATATCGCCTTTAACCTATCATCTGTTCAACAAATATATCACATCTGTGCCCCCGGCCACAGATATTCACAACAGCTTGATTTTTGGATGATTAGAATGATATAAATGATGAACAGAAGAAATAGGATAACAATAAGTATCAGAAGTTTACTTTGTACAGATTCAAATAATGTCCAAATTGTCAACATGATGTGGAGTGAAATTTAAAAATGATATTCAAGATCCACAGTTCAGAATAACGGTTACAATTCAATAGAAAGGTTCACGTAAATAGGAAGGTTCAGTTGAAATAATGAAGTTCAACTATTATGGAACATATAATATTTTCAGGAATTATAGAAGCAATAGTTCCATAATAAATTTCGATTTAGGAGTATGAAAGAAAATAATATCCCTTACCGTAGCAGGTTTGATTAACAAAAGGTGAAGGAAATTAATACAAAGGGTTATTCACCAACAGGCGGCAATCCGCTCCGTAAGGTTATTCCCACAATTTAATAGAATTTGAGTACAAAGAGTTATTCACCAAACAGGCGGCAATCCGCTCCGTAAGGTTATTCTCAGAGATTAATAATGAATGAATACGAAAGGTTATTCACCAACATGCGGCAATCCGCTCCGTAAGGTTATTCCCACAATTTAATAGAATTTGAGTACAAAGAGTTATTCACCAAACAGGCGGCAATCCGCTCCGTAAGGTTATTCTCAGAGATTAATAATGAATGAATACGAAAGGTTATTCACCAACAGGCGGCAATCCGCTCCGTAAGGTTATTCCCACAATTTAATACATGGAAATAAAAGGCACGTCTTATGAGTAAGGAATAAACAATATTATTATCGAGAATCAAATAATGATAATCTCTTACCATAGTACGTTTGAATAATGGAAGATGAAAAAGATGGTATCCCTTACCGTAACACGTGACTGGATATTGATTTAAATGAGGTTGATTAACTTGAACAGTACACGTACACTTATAGATCTTCACAAATACTCAAGATGACTTAAGCACACTTAGAGAGAACTTTCACAAGAAGTATTTAGAGAGAGAAAGAAAGAACAAGTAAGGAAGTTTATGAAAAATCCTTAAGTTAAGGCTTCTATTTATAGCCAAAAATCTTATCATTCATTTAATCTAAACCATTCATTTAAAGATCATCTTTTAATCTACACCATCAATTTCAAATATTATATTATCTTTAATCTACACCATTCATTTCATATCACCTAATAATCACCTAACTTTATATTATAAACAAATCAATTTAATTATTCAACAATAATTCACACTTTAATCTACACCATTCATTTCATATCACCTAATAATCACCTAACTTTATATTATAAACAAATAACTTTATCAATTCAATTATTATGACTAATTGTTATAAATACAGTATAGTTAGCTCTTAGATATCAAGTCAATAAATTAATGAAATACAACTGTTTAAATAACATCATAATAGAGATAACAATAATGTAAAATAAAGCATACGTTACTGTGTAATGACAATTATTGATTCAATAATGTGAATTACTGTGCATATGTTACTGTGACAATTATTAGGTTCAATAATTTTAAAAACAGTGCAACAACAATTATTGACTCAATGATATAAAATACAGTGTAATGACAATTATTAAATCAATAATGCAAAATACTGTGTAACAACAATTATTGAATTGATAATATAAAATATTATGCAGTGACAATTATCGATGAAATGATGCGTAACAGTTACGGTGTCAATTATCAGACCAATAATATGAGACACTATGCAATACCGTGTGTTACTGTAGAGTACCGTGTGCTACAGAAAATACCATAAACTACCGTATGCTACTATTCTTTTATCACCGGTATTTTAACAGTTCCGTTGACTATTTTTATTTAAAAAGGTTACTTCTGTCGTTTTCTATATCCGACAAATATTCCGTTGTGGGGTCCACCAATAATTTATTATTTCGGCGCCGTCGGACCAAACGAATATCCCCCGACCAAACGAATATTCCCCGACAAAGCGAATATTGTCCGACAAAATAAAATTTGCACATAACATCCTTAACTTTTAACTTTATCGATTTAACCACTTACTGTTTAAAAAAAATATTTATATGAAGAAAAATTAAATTTTGTATTTCATAAAATTCGGGGTCTTACAACCTCCCCTCCTTATGAAATTTCGTCCCCGAAATTGACGTACCTGACATATCGAAGAGGTAAGGATACTTAGATTTCATCTCAGATTCTAGCTCCCAGGTCATTTCCTCAATATCTTGGTTCCTCTATAAAACCTTAACTTGAGGTATAACCTTTGAGCGTAGGATCTGCTCCTTCTTATCCAGGATCTTAACAGGTACTTCCTCGTATGTTAAATCCTCTGCTATAACGTCTGGTTCTAACTCAATGACGTGGTTTGGGTCCTTCACATATTTACGTAACATAGATATGTGAAAAACGTTATGGATGCGAGACATACTTGGTGGTAGGGCTAGTCTGTAGGCTACGGTTCCTATTCGATCGAGAATTTCAAATGGGCCAATAAATCGAGGGTTGAGCTTTCCTCTCTTTCCGAATCTCGTAACCCCTTTCCATGGAGAAACACGTAAGAATACATGATCTCCGACGTTGAAACTTTCGTCTCTCCGATGAAGATCAGCATAACTCTTTTGTCGTTCTTGTGCGGTCTGTATTCGTTGTCGGATCATTTGGATCTTTTCGGTCGTCAAGCGTACCAACTCGGGTCCCAACAATTTTGCTTCTCCTGCCTCATTCTAACATATTGGAGAGCGACACTTCCTTCCATACAATGCCTCGAATGGAGCCATGCCTATGCTTGCTTGGTAACTGTTGTTGTAAGAAAATTCCACCAACGGCAAGTACTTATCCCAACTTCCTTTGAAGTCTAATACACAAAGTCTCAAAAGATCTTCGAGGGTCTGGATCGTCCTTTCCGATTGTCCGTCCGTTTGAGGATGGTATGCAGAACTAAAACGTAGTTCAGTGCCCATAGCTTTTTGTAGACTGATCCAAAAGCGTGAAGTGAATCTAGGATCTCGATCAGAAACTATGGAAACTGGCATGCCATGCAATCTCACGATCTCATTTATGTACATACCGGCAAGACGTTCAAGTGAAAAGTTTTCTCGTATAGGCAAGAAATGAGCAGATTTGGTCAATCTATCTACGATCACCCAAATTGCATCTAAGCCTTGAGAAACTTTTGGAAGACCCGTCACGAAGTCCATATTGATGTGTTCCCACTTCCATTCGGGAACTTCAAGTGATTGTAATGGACCTTTAGGAACTTGATGTTCTGCCTTGACACGTTGACAAGTTAGGCACCTTGAGATAAACTCCGCAATCTCTCTTTTCATATTGTTCCACCAAAATGTATGTCGAAGATCTCGATACATCTTGGTACCTCCTGGGTGGATTGCAAACGGCGTGTTGTGTGCCTCCATCATGATTTTATGCTTTAATTCAGGATCGTTAGGAACACAGAGTCGAGAGTTGACTCGAAGTATTCCTTTCTCGTCGATTCTTGCTTCGGGAATGACACCTTCTTGTACTTTCTTTATCATGTTTATCAGTTCCGGATCGGTAGCTTGAGCAGCTTTAATTTTATCGATTAAAGTTGGTTCTACTCGCACGTGAGCAATCTTCGAGTGGGTCCCTGGTGTCTTTAGCTCTATCTCCATCTTTTGCAAGTCGTACAAAATACACTTTTGTGTTGTCAGCAGTGCACTTGTACTTGCATAAGATTTTCTGCTCAAAGCGTCAGCTACAACGTTCGCCTTTCCCGGGTGATACTGGATTGTGTGGTCATAATCCTTTAACAGCTCAAGCCAACGTCGTTGTCGCATGTTGAGTTCCTTCTGGGTGAAGAAATACTTGAGACTTTTATGATCCGTATAGATATCCACTTTTTCTCCGTACAAGTAGTGTCTCCAGATCTTCAACGCGAAAACGACTGCTGCCAACTCTAGATCATGAGTAGGATAATTTTTCTCATAATCTTTGAGTTGTCGAGAGGCGTAGGCTATAACCTTTCCATGTTGCATAAGGACACAACCTAGACCTTTGCCAGAAGCATCGCTGTAGATAACAAATTCTCCTGATCCTGATGGTATGGTCAGAACAGGAGCTGAAACAAGTCTCCTCTTGAGTTCTTGAAAACTCTTCTCGCATTCCTCGCTCGATATAAGTTTTGTACTAGAATGAATGATACCGATATCTAGTAATTAAACTTTCAACTCTTGGTGTTCTATGGGGGCCATTTGGTATGGGACTTTAAAAATGGGCTTAGTGCCGGGTTCAAGATCGATACAGAATTCAATTTCACGGTTTGGGGTAAGCCAGAAAGTTCCTCAGAAAAAAAACGTCAGGAAACTCATTAACAATGGGAATATCATTCAAGTTTGACGTGTTTTTGTTCAAATCAGTGACATGAGCTAAAAAGGCTTGACATCCGTTTTTCAATAAACGAATGGCTTTATGGCTAGAAATAACAGTTATAGATTTCAATGGTTTAGTTGCTTGAATTTGCATGACAGGTTGATTAGGAATATGAAAACTAATAATCTTATGAAAACAATCAATTTTAGCATGATGGGTAGTCAACCAATCAATTCCTAAAATCACATCAAATTCACGCATCTCCAAAGAAATAAGGTCAACAGGTAATGTGAGGTTGTTGATTTGAACTAGGCAAGATTTATAGATAGTAAATGTAATAGGTATTTCTCCCAATGAGGTTTCAACTGATAAGACAAGATTTAAGTTTTCAATAGACAAATTTAAACGTTGAGTACATATAGGTGAGATAAAAGAGTGGATAGAGCCAGTATCTAATATGGCATAGACTTCACGAGAATTTATGAATAGCTTACCGGTTATCACCTCATTCGGTTTCTTGACTGTTATCGTCAAATCGAATCCCGAATACTTCATTCGGGTCTTCACGTATTTCAACCATGGGAATACCACTGAATAATTTTCTAGCAAACTGTTTCTCGGGTTCATCAACTTCATCAGTAGTAAGGTACCAATGATTTCCATAAAAATAGTATTTTCGATAGACTGCAGTTTCCATGATAGTGACTAACTTAACCTGAATTCCTCTAAATTGTAACGCCCAAAAGTATAGAAACATCATTTTTAAATAATCTTGAAAATCATAGCAGGAACACCATAAATCCCAAAGACTAATATGAAAAGTCCATATATTCTGATCCTTTGTTATAGAGCATAACCAGGTAATATCACTCTCCCAATTAGTGAGTAAATTAAAGGCAATAATTTCCGCAAGTTCGTTACTTCCTTTAATTGCTTCTAAGAATGGATCTGGAACGACTGTAGCAGAGCTTTCACCTTCATCCTTACTGGATAGAACACGCATAATTTTTGCCTTAGGCAAATGATTCAACTCTGAGTTTGTAAGAAGATTATTCGTCGCCTCTTGTTTTGCAGCTACATTTGTTTCGGTAATTTCATAGTTAACCTCTTGATTTTCAGATGCCATACCTAACTGTGGTCACAAAATAAATGTTAGTTCAAATAAACTGACTCATCACTTCATATTCCTACATTCAAATCGACTCATTAGATAATAAAATCTATTTTAGGTAGGACACACTAGTGACTGATTCTATTCGTCTCTCCCCTCCTAGTTCTAACCCCAGATCTCCATTAAAGACCATATCCCTAAGCTCTGATACCAACTGTGACGCCCCCAAATCTGGGCCCACACAGCCCAAACTTGAGTCGTCAAAATACTACAACAAAATTATTACAACAAAGCACAACGTACAACAATACAGTGTATAATAATACACAACTAAGTCTTCACTATTATTGCCACACTATTTTACAAAACGTGAAGACTATGATAACTATTCCTCGGACCCTCACTCCATTCCCCGGCTAGACCCTGTTATGTTTTCATCTCCTGTTGAAAAACAATGGAACAAAAGAAAGGGTGAGCTCAAATAGCCCAGTAAAGAATATCATGACTAAGATAATGACGAATAAATTATCATTAGTCTTCAACAGTTGAGTTCTTGATAGAATACAATAGACTACAAGGTTTATATCAAAAACTGCAGTTAAATTCTTAAACAACGTTCAGATCAATAATAGCAGCGGAATGAGTAATCTATTAGAAGAATAATGCAGACTATAATGTCCACTCGGTTCTCTTTTTAGGAAAAACATCATCAACTTTTATCATCTGAAATATCATTAGTCAAGATAATACAAATTCACAGTTCCTGATCATAATCATGCACATCAACAGTTCATCTTTGTACTACGGGCCAAAGATATTCAATATAGCACCAACGGTCATGATTATACCAGATTCAGCCTTTGGTCATAATCATACCAAACAACAGTTCATCTTTGCACTACGGGCCAAAGAGAACATTCACCACGTGCCATAAAAGACACCGAACAGATGTATCGCCTTTAACCTATTATATCGCCTTTAACCTATCATCTGTTCAACAAATATATCACATCTGTGCCCCCGACCACAGATATTCACAACAGCTTGATTTTTGGATGATTAAAATGATATAAATGATGAACAGAAGAAATAAGATAACAATAAGTATCAGAAGTTTACTTTGTACAGATTCAAATAATGTCCAAATTGTCAACATGATGTGGAGTGAAATTTAAAAATGATATTCAAGATCCACAGTTCAGAATAACGGTTACAATTCAATAGAAAGGTTCACGTAAATAGGAAGGTTCAGTTGAAATAATGAAGTTCAACTATTATGGAACATATAATATTTTCAGGAATTATAGAAGCAATAGTTCCATAATAAATTTCGATTTAGGAGTATGAAAGAAAATAATATCCCTTACCGTAGCAGGTTTGATTAACAAAAGGTGAAGGAAATTAATACAAAGGGTTATTCACCAACAGGCGGCAATCCGCTCCGTAAGGTTATTCCCACAATTTAATAGAATTTGAGTACAAAGAGTTATTCACCAAACAGGCGGCAATCCGCTCCGTAAGGTTATTCTCAGAGATTAATAATGAATGAATACGAAAGGTTATTCACCAACAGGCGGCAATCCGCTCCGTAAGGTTATTCCCACAATTTAATAGAATTTGAGTACAAAGAGTTATTCACCAAACAGGCGGCAATCCGCTCCGTAAGGTTATTCTCAGAGATTAATAATGAATGAATACGAAAGGTTATTCACCAACAGGCGGCAATCCGCTCCGTAAGGTTATTCCCACAATTTAATACATGGAAATAAAAGGCACGTCTTATGAGTAAGGAATAAACAATATTATTATCGAGAATCAAATAATGATAATCTCTTACCATAGTACGTTTGAATAATGGAAGATGAAAAAGATGGTATCCCTTACCGTAACACGTGACTGGATATTGATTTAAATGAGGTTGATTAACTTGAACAGTACACGTATACTTATAGATCTTCACAAATACTCAAGATGACTTAAGCACACTTAGAGAGAACTTTCACAAGAAGTATTTAGAGAGAGAAAGAAAGAACAAGTAAGGAAGTTTATGAAAAATCCTTAAGTTAAGGCTTCTATTTATAGCCAAAAATCTTATCATTCATTTAATCTAAACCATTCATTTAAAGATCATCTTTTAATCTACACCATCAATTTCAAATATTATATTATCTTTAATCTACACCATTCATTTCATATCACCTAATAATCACCTAACTTTATATTATAAACAAATCAATTTAATTATTCAACAATAATTCACACTTTAATCTACACCATTCATTTCATATCACCTAATAATCACCTAACTTTATATTATAAACAAATAACTTTATCAATTCAATTATTATGACTAATTGTTATAAATACAGTATAGTTAGCTCTTAGATATCAAGTCAATAAATTAATGAAATACAACTGTTTAAATAACATCATAATAGAGATAACAATAATGTAAAATAAAGCATACGTTACTGTGTAATGACAATTATTGATTCAATAATGTGAATTACTGTGCATATGTTACTGTGACAATTATTAGGTTCAATAATTTTAAAAACAGTGCAACAACAATTATTGACTCAATGATATAAAATACAGTGTAATGACAATTATTAAATCAATAATGCAAAATACTGTGTAACAACAATTATTGAATTGATAATATAAAATATTATGCAGTGACAATTATCGATGAAATGATGCGTAACAGTTACGGTGTCAATTATCAGACCAATAATATGAGACACTATGCAATACC
This sequence comes from Hedera helix, assembly GCA_947179155.2. NCBI lineage: Eukaryota > Viridiplantae > Streptophyta > Magnoliopsida > Apiales > Araliaceae > Hedera > Hedera helix. Next base: position 9,806,959 of record OX359274.1, read on the forward strand.
GTGTGTTACTGTAGAGTACCGTGTGCTACAGAAAATACCATAAACTACCGTATGCTACTATTCTTTTATCACCGGTATTTTAACAGTTCCGTTGACTATTTTTATTTAAAAAGGTTACTTCTGTCGTTTTCTATATCCGACAAATATTCCGTTGTGGGGTCCACCAATAATTTATTATTTCGGCGCCGTCGGACCAAACGAATATCCCCCGACCAAACGAATATTCCCCGACAAAGCGAATATTGTCCGACAAAATAAAATTTGCACATAACATCCTTAACTTTTAACTTTATCGATTTAACCACTTACTGTTTAAAAAAAATATTTATATGAAGAAAAATTAAATTTTGTATTTCATAAAATTCGGGGTCTTACATTCAGCCTTTGGTCATAATCATACCAAACAACAGTTCATCTATGCACTACGGGCCAAAGAGAACTTTCAATATAACACCAACGGTCATGATTATACCAGATTCAGCCTTTGGTCATAATCATACCAAACAACAGTTCATCTATGCACTACGGGCCAAAGAGAACTTTCACCACGTGTCATAAAAGACACCGAACAAATGTATCGCCTTTAACCTATTATATCGCCTTTAACCTATCATCTGTTCAACAAATATATCACATCTGTGCCCCCGACCACAGATATTCACAACAGCTTGATTCTTGATGATTAGTACAAATAATAGTGATACAATTAATGAACAGAAGAAACAGGATAAACAATAAGTATCGGAAGTTTACTTTGTGCAGATTCAAATAATGTCCAAATTGTCAACATGATGTGGAGTGAAATTTAAAAATATTATTCAAGATTCTCAGTTCAGAATAACGGTTACAGTTCAATAGAAAGATTCAGAAAATAGGAAGGTTCAGTTGAAATAATGAAGTTCAACTATTATGCAACATATAATATTTTCAGGAATTATAGAAGCAATAGTTCCATAATAAGTTTCGATTCAGGAGTATGAAAGAAAATAATATCCCTTACCGTAGCAAGTTCAAGAGTGTAAAAAAAAATGACATTTCTTACTGTAGTAAGTTTAAGAGTATGAAAGAAAATGAAATTCCTTACCGTAGTAAGTTCAAGAGTGTAAAAAAAATGACATTTCTTACCACAGTAAATTTAAGAGTTTGAAATGAATGGTATTCCTTACCATTGTAAGTTTAAGAGTGTGAAAAGAATGACATTCCTTACCACAGTAAATTTAAGAATTTGAAATGAATGGTATTCCTTACGAGTAAGAAAATAACGTCATTTATGATGATGAAAAGAATGATACCCCTTACCGTAATAAGTTTAAGAGTGTGAAAGAAAATGCCATCCCTTACCGTAGTAAGTTCAAGAGTGTAAAAAAAATGACATTTCTTACCTTAACACGTGACTGGATATTGATTTAAATGAGATTGATCAACCTATATATTTATAATAAAATTAGTAATTACAACATGTAAACTTCAAAGTGTATGATAACTCATATATTATGAACTATCAAAATTATATATTTAACATAATTTTTGTAGTATAAAATACCAACTTTAAAATAGTTTTAAAAATAATATTCCAAAATAAATCTTCCAAAGAAAGCTTTTAAAAATGAATCTTCTCAAAGAAGAGTCTTCTAAAGGAAGATTTGTGAATACCGTGAAAAATAGGAATTTATAAAATTACTACTCTTTAATAAAAGACTTACTTGAAAAATTCCTGCACTCCTTTTGGCTTTCAAACACTCAAAATAGCCTTACTATTCTCAGAGAAAACTCATAAAATTCTTATAGAAAAATTTTATGTTTTAGGTGTGATTTTTCTATTCAGCTGAACAATCTATTTATAGGAGAAAAGAGGTTACTATGCGTGGTAGGTGAACTAAAAAAAAATTCAGCAGAGGCTGCGCAAACGTTTTTAAAAATTTTCAATACTTGCACAGTAACTTTGCACAGTAACTTTAAAATTTTCAAAAAGTGAACAGTAATGAACAGTAACTTTTGTCGGCAGATGAACAGTAACTTCCCGAGATGAACAGTAACTTCCGTCAGTGAATAGTAACTTTTCCGGGAATGAATAGTAAATTCCGGGAGTGAATAGTAACTTTTGAAAAATAAAAAATTTTATTTTTCCTGTGGGTCCAACATATAAAATAAAATAATGCTACAACAATAATGTAATAAATACGTTACAGATTATTATTAATTTAATAATATAAATTACAGTATATTTGCAACTGTGACAATTATTAGGTTCAATAATTTTAAAAAAAACAGTGCAGCAACAATTATTGAGTCAATGATATGAAATACAGTGTAATGACAATTATTAAATCAATAATGCAAAATACTGTGTAACAACAATTATTGAATTGATAACATAAAATATTATGCAGTGACAATTATTGATGAAATGATGCGTAACAGTTACGGTGTCAATTATCAGAACAATAGTATGAGACACTGTGCAATACCGCGTGCTACTGTAGAGTACCGTGTGCTACAGAAAATACCATAAATTACCGTATGCTACTATTCTTTTATCACCGGTATTTTAACAGTTAACACCGTTGACTACTTTTATTTAAAAAGGTTACTTCTGTCGTTTTCTATATCCGACAAATATTACGTTGTGGGGTCCACCAATAATTAGTTATTTCGGCGCCGTTGTACGGCCCGAATATTCCCCGACAAAACGAATATTCCCCGACAAAACGAATATTGTCCGTCAAAATAAAATTTACACATAACATCCTTAACTTTCAATTTCGTTAATTTAACCACTTACTGTTTCAGGAAAAATATATATGAAGAAAAATTAATTTTTATATTTCATAAAATTCGGGGTCTTACAACCTCCCCTCCTTATGAAATTTCGTCCCCGAAATTGACGTACCGGGCATTTCAAAGTTATCCTCCTGATTTCCAGATGTCATACTTAACTGTGGTCACAAAATAAATGTTAGTTCAAATAAACTGACTCATCACTTCATGTCCCTATATTCAAATCAACTTAATAATAAAATCTAATTTATGTAGGACACACTAGTGACTGATTCTATTCGTCTCTCCCCTCCTAGTTCTAACCTCAGATCTCCATTAAAGACCATATCCCTAAGCTCTGATGCCAACTGTGACTCTCATCCCACCATAGGGACAGCACCTCACAATGGTACCTATCAGTTTGCCACCTGTACTATAGGCGTCCCCTACGGAGAGTCTGGCTTCGGTGCATCCCCTTTCCCTAGGAAGTCACCAGCGAGAGGCTCGGGGCTCTTCGTTATATGGCTCTGATACCAACTGTGACGCCCCCAAATCTGAGCCCACACAACCCAAACTTGAGTCGTCAAAAGACTACAACAAAATTATTACAACAAAGCACAACGTACAACAATACCGTGTATAATAATACACAACTAAGTCTTCACTATTATTGCCACACTATTTTACAACACGTGAAGACTAGGACAGCTATTCCTCGGACTCCCACTCCATTCCCCGGCTAGACCCAGCTACGTTCTCATATCCTGTTGAAAAATAATGGAACAAAAGGGTGAGCTCAAATAGCCCAGTAAGAAATATCATGACTAAGATAATGACGAATAAATTATCATTAGCCTTCAACAGGTGAGTTCTTGATAGAATACAACAGAATACAAGGTGTATATCAAAAACTTCAATTAAATTCTTGAACAATGTTCAGAACAATAATAGCAGCGGAATGAGTAATCTATTAGAAGAATAATGCAGATATAATATCCACTCGCTTTTCTTTTTAGTAAAAACATCATCGACTTTTATCATCTGAAATACCATTAGTCATGATAATAAAAATTCACAGTTCCTGGTCATAATCATGCAAATCAACAGTTCATCTTTGCACTACGGGCCAAAGATATTCAATATAGCACCAGCGGTCATGATTATACCAGATTCAGCCTTTGGTCATAATCATACCAAACAACAGTTCATCTATGCACTACGGGCCAAAGAGAACTTTCAATATAACACCAACGGTCATGATTATACCAGATTCAGCCTTTGGTCATAATCATACCAAACAACAGTTCATCTATGCACTACGGGCCAAAGAGAACTTTCACCACGTGTCATAAAAGACACCGAACAAATGTATCGCCTTTAACCTATTATATCGCCTTTAACCTATCATCTGTTCAACAAATATATCACATCTGTGCCCCCGACCACAGATATTCACAACAGCTTGATTCTTGATGATTAGTACAAATAATAGTGATACAATTAATGAACAGAAGAAACAGGATAAACAATAAGTATCGGAAGTTTACTTTGTGCAGATTCAAATAATGTCCAAATTGTCAACATGATGTGGAGTGAAATTTAAAAATATTATTCAAGATTCTCAGTTCAGAATAACGGTTACAGTTCAATAGAAAGATTCAGAAAATAGGAAGGTTCAGTTGAAATAATGAAGTTCAACTATTATGCAACATATAATATTTTCAGGAATTATAGAAGCAATAGTTCCATAATAAGTTTCGATTCAGGAGTATGAAAGAAAATAATATCCCTTACCGTAGCAAGTTCAAGAGTGTAAAAAAAAATGACATTTCTTACTGTAGTAAGTTTAAGAGTATGAAAGAAAATGAAATTCCTTACCGTAGTAAGTTCAAGAGTGTAAAAAAAATGACATTTCTTACCACAGTAAATTTAAGAGTTTGAAATGAATGGTATTCCTTACCATTGTAAGTTTAAGAGTGTGAAAAGAATGACATTCCTTACCACAGTAAATTTAAGAATTTGAAATGAATGGTATTCCTTACGAGTAAGAAAATAACGTCATTTATGATGATGAAAAGAATGATACCCCTTACCGTAATAAGTTTAAGAGTGTGAAAGAAAATGCCATCCCTTACCGTAGTAAGTTCAAGAGTGTAAAAAAAATGACATTTCTTACCTTAACACGTGACTGGATATTGATTTAAATGAGATTGATCAACCTATATATTTATAATAAAATTAGTAATTACAACATGTAAACTTCAAAGTGTATGATAACTCATATATTATGAACTATCAAAATTATATATTTAACATAATTTTTGTAGTATAAAATACCAACTTTAAAATAGTTTTAAAAATAATATTCCAAAATAAATCTTCCAAAGAAAGCTTTTAAAAATGAATCTTCTCAAAGAAGAGTCTTCTAAAGGAAGATTTGTGAATACCGTGAAAAATAGGAATTTATAAAATTACTACTCTTTAATAAAAGACTTACTTGAAAAATTCCTGCACTCCTTTTGGCTTTCAAACACTCAAAATAGCCTTACTATTCTCAGAGAAAACTCATAAAATTCTTATAGAAAAATTTTATGTTTTAGGTGTGATTTTTCTATTCAGCTGAACAATCTATTTATAGGAGAAAAGAGGTTACTATGCGTGGTAGGTGAACTAAAAAAAAATTCAGCAGAGGCTGCGCAAACGTTTTTAAAAATTTTCAATACTTGCACAGTAACTTTGCACAGTAACTTTAAAATTTTCAAAAAGTGAACAGTAATGAACAGTAACTTTTGTCGGCAGATGAACAGTAACTTCCCGAGATGAACAGTAACTTCCGTCAGTGAATAGTAACTTTTCCGGGAATGAATAGTAAATTCCGGGAGTGAATAGTAACTTTTGAAAAATAAAAAATTTTATTTTTCCTGTGGGTCCAACATATAAAATAAAATAATGCTACAACAATAATGTAATAAATACGTTACAGATTATTATTAATTTAATAATATAAATTACAGTATATTTGCAACTGTGACAATTATTAGGTTCAATAATTTTAAAAAAAACAGTGCAGCAACAATTATTGAGTCAATGATATGAAATACAGTGTAATGACAATTATTAAATCAATAATGCAAAATACTGTGTAACAACAATTATTGAATTGATAACATAAAATATTATGCAGTGACAATTATTGATGAAATGATGCGTAACAGTTACGGTGTCAATTATCAGAACAATAGTATGAGACACTGTGCAATACCGCGTGCTACTGTAGAGTACCGTGTGCTACAGAAAATACCATAAATTACCGTATGCTACTATTCTTTTATCACCGGTATTTTAACAGTTAACACCGTTGACTACTTTTATTTAAAAAGGTTACTTCTGTCGTTTTCTATATCCGACAAATATTACGTTGTGGGGTCCACCAATAATTAGTTATTTCGGCGCCGTTGTACGGCCCGAATATTCCCCGACAAAACGAATATTCCCCGACAAAACGAATATTGTCCGTCAAAATAAAATTTACACATAACATCCTTAACTTTCAATTTCGTTAATTTAACCACTTACTGTTTCAGGAAAAATATATATGAAGAAAAATTAATTTTTATATTTCATAAAATTCGGGGTCTTACAAATAAAACACTTACTTGAAAAATTCCTGCACTCCTTTTGGCTTTCAAACTCTCAAAATAACCTTACTATTCTCAGAGAAAACTCATAAAATTCTTATAGAAAAATTTTATGTTTTAGGTGTGATTTTTCTATTCAGCTGAGCAAGTTATTTATAGGAGAAAATAAGTACTATGCGCGGTAGGTGAACAACAGGCGTGATGCACGCCTGCCTTCTTCTTCTTTTCTTTTTTTTTTCCACGCAGTCGGCTGCCAACTTTCCTTCAGCACAAAATTCACATTTTGATTTTCATGTGGGCCCCATATGGGTCCCATATGTTACTATTCACGTTACTATTCACGTCACTATTCACGTTACTATTTCAAATAGTAAAATTAATTATTTTATTTTTTATTTATTTATTTATTTATTTATTCTTCCTGTGAGTCCAACATATAAAATAATGTTACCACAATAATGTAAGAAACACGTTATATATTATTTAGTAATATAAATTATAGTATATTTGCAACCGTGACAATTATTAGGTTCAATAATTTTAAAAACAGTGCAGCAATAATTATTGAGTCGATGATATGAAATACAGTGTAATGACAATTATTGAATCAATAATGCAAAATACTGTGTAACAACAATTATTGAATTGATAATATAAAATATTATGCAGTGACAATTATTGATGAAATGATGCGTAACAGTTACGGTGTCAATTATCAGACCAATAATATGAGACACTGTGCAATACCGTGTGCTACTGTAGAATACCGTGTGCCACAATAAAATACCATAAATTACCGTATGCTACTATTCTTTTATCACCGGTATTTTAACAGTTAACACCGTTGACTATTTTTATTTAAAAAGGTTACTTCTGTCGTTTTCTATATCCGACAAATATTCCGTTGTGGGGTTCACAAATAATTTGTTATTTCGGCCCCGTCGTACGACCCGAATATTCCCCGACAAAACGAATATTGTCCGTCAAAATAAAATTTGCATATAACATCCTTAACTTTCAATTTCGTCAATTTAACCACTTACTGTTTCATGAAAAATATATAAAGAAAAATTAAATTTTATATTTCATAAAATTCGGGGTCTTACAACCTCCCCTCCTTATGAAATTTCGTCCCCGAAATTGACGTACCGGGCATTTCAAAGTTATCCTCCTGATTTCCAGATGCCATACTTAACTGTGGTCACAAAATAATTGTTAGTTCAAACAAACTGACTCATCACTTCATGTCCCTATATTCAAATCAACTCATTAGATAATAAAATCTAATTTAGGTGGGACACACTAGTGACTCATTATATTCGTCTCTCCCCTCCTAGTTCTACCCCAGATCTCCATTAAAGACCATATCCCTAAGCTCTGATGCCAACTGTGACGCCCCCCAAATCTAGGCCCACACAGCCCAAACTTGAGTCGTCAAAAGACTACAACAAAATTATTACAACAAAGCACAACGTACAACAATACAGTGTATAATAATACACAACTAAGTCTTCACTATTATTGCCACACTATTTTACAACATGTGAAGACTACGACAGCTATTCCTCAGACTCTCACTCCATTCCCCGGCTAGACCCCGTTACGTTTTCATATCCTGTTGAAAAATAATGGAACAAAAGGGTGAGCTCAAATAGCCCAGTAAGAAATATCATGACTAAGATAATGACGAATAAATTATCATTAGCCTTCAACAGTTGAGTTCTTGATAGAATACAATAGACTACAAGGTTTATATCAAAAACTGTAGTTAAATTCTTAAACAACGTTCAGATCAATAATAGCAGCGGAATGAACAATCTATTAGAAGAATAATGCAGACTATAATGTCCACTCGCTTCTCTTTTTAGTAAAAATATCATCAACTTTTATCATCTGAAATACCATTAGTCATGATAATAAAAATTCACAGTTCCTGATCATAATCATGCAGATCAACAGTTCATATTTGCACTACGGGCCAAAGACATTTAATATAACACCAACGGTCATGATTATACCAGATTCAGCCTTTGGTAATAATCATACCAATCAACAGTTCATCTTTGCACTACGGGCCAAAGATATTCAATAAAGCACCAACGGTCATGATTATACCAGATTCAGCCTTTGGTCATAATCATACCAACCAACAGTTCATATTTGCACTACGGGCCAAAGAGAACATTCACCACGTGCCATAAAAGACACTGAACAGATGTATCGCCTTTAACCTAGTATATCGCCTTTAACCTATCATCTGTTCAACAATTATATCACATCTGTGCCCCCGGCCACAGATATTCACAACAGCTTGATTCTTGATGATTAATACAAATAACAGTGATACAAATGATGAACAGAAGAACAGGATAAACAATAAGTATCAGAAGTTTACTTTGTGCAGATTCAAATAATGTCCAAATTGCCAACATGATGTGGAGTGAAATTTAAAAATGATATTCAAGATCCACAGTTCAGAATAACGATTACAGTTCAATAGAAATGTTCAGAAAATAGGAAGGTTCAGTTGAAATAATGAAATTCAACTATTATGGAACATATAATATTTTCAGGAATTATAGAAGCAATAGTTCCATAATAAGTTTCGATTTAGGTGTATGAAAGAAAATAATATCCCTTACCGTAGCAGGTTTGATTAACAAAAGGTGAAGGGAATTAATATCCCTTACCATAGTAAGTTTGAATAATGGAAGATGAAAAAGATGGTATCCCTTATGAGTATAAAGGAAAATGATATCACTTACGAATATGGAATAAAAGTGTCATGTGATAATTCGTGTAGACAAATTATTTCCACACGAGACAAATAAAAAGGGTTATTCACCAACAGGCGATAATCCGCACCGTAAGGTTATTCCCATCAATTTGAATACGAATAGTTATTCACCAAACAGGCGTAATCCGCACCGTAAGGTTATTCCCACAATTTAATAGAATTTGAACACGAAGAGTTATTCACCAAACAGGCGATAATCCGCACCGTAAGGTTATTCTCAAAGATTAATAAGGAATGAATACAAAAGGTTATTCACCAACAGGCGGTAAACCGCGCCGTAAGGTTATTCCCACAATTTAATACATGGAAATAAATGGCACAAGAAAGAAACGATATTATTTTCGAGGATCAAAGAATGATAATCCCTTACCGTGGTAAGTTTAAATAATAAAATATGAAAGAAGATGATATTCCAAAAAAATGACATTCCTTACCAAAGTAAATTTAAGAGTTTGAAATGAATGGTATTCCTTACTTTAACACGTGACTGGATATTGATTTAAATGAGGTTGATCAACCTATATATTTATAATATAAATTAGTAATTACCACATATAAATTTCAAAGTGTATGATAACTCGTACATTATGAACTATCAAAATTATATATATTTAACATAATTTTTGTAGTATAATATAATAACTTTAGAATAGTTTTTAAAATAATATTTCAAAATAAATCTTCCAAAGAAAGCTTTTTAAAAATGAATCTTCTAATAGAAGAGTCTTCTAAAGGAAGATTTGTGAATACCGTGAAATATAGGAATTTATGAAATTACTACTCTTTAATAAAACACTTACTTGAAAAATTCCTGCACTCCTTTTGGCTTTCAAACTCTCAAAATAACCTTACTATTCTCAGAGAAAACTCATAAAATTCTTATAGAAAAATTTTATGTTTTAGGTGTGATTTTTCTATTCAGCTGAGCAAGTTATTTATAGGAGAAAATAAGTACTATGCGCGGTAGGTGAACAACAGGCGTGATGCACGCCTGCCTTCTTCTTCTTTTCTTTTTTTTTTCCCACGCAGTCGGCTGCCAACTTTCCTTCAGCACAAAATTCACATTTTGATTTTCATGTGGGCCCCATATGGGTCCCATATGTTACTATTCATGTTACTATTCACGTCACTATTCACGTTACTATTTCAAATAGTAAAATTAATTATTTTATTTTTTATTTATTTATTTATTTATTTATTCTTCCTGTGTGTCCAACATATAAAATAATGTTACCACAATAATGTAAGAAACACGTTATATATTATTTAGTAATATAAATTATAGTATATTTGCAACCGTGACAATTATTAGGTTCAATAATTTTAAAAACAGTGCAGCAATAATTATTGAGTCGATGATATGAAATACAGTGTAATGACAATTATTGAATCAATAATGCAAAATACTGTGTAACAACAATTATTGAATTGATAATATAAAATATTATGCAGTGACAATTATTGATGAAATGATGCGTAACAGTTACGGTGTCAATTATCAGACCAATAATATGAGACACTGTGCAATACCGTGTGCTACTGTAGAATACCGTGTGCCACAATAAAATACCATAAATTACCGTATGCTACTATTCTTTTATCACCGGTATTTTAACAGTTAACACCGTTGACTATTTTTATTTAAAAAGGTTACTTCTGTCGTTTTCTATATCCGACAAATATTCCGTTGTGGGGTTCACAAATAATTTGTTATTTCGGCACCGTCGTACGACCCGAATATTCCCCGACAAAACGAATATTGTCCGTCAAAATAAAATTTGCATATAACATCCTTAACTTTCAATTTCGTCAATTTAACCACTTACTGTTTCATGAAAAATATATAAAGAAAAATTAAATTTTATATTTCATAAAATTCAGGGTCTTACAGTACATGTATATGTACTTTACATCAATGTTTAGAAAATTAGATCGGTCATCGAACCGGAAAAGTTACCGGGTGGATAGTCACTGGTCCAACCAGTGGTTGAACCGTTATTGAACCAGTGACGTCATAAATACATAAAAAAATATATTATTAATAATTAATAAAATTTTCATTTGGAACAAATTGGGAATTTCTATCACAAGATTGTTTAATCTTGATGCTTGACATATATCGTGGAGATATATCGTTTACACCCTTAGCAAACCGAATGTGATGGGGTGATAAAGACCTTACGAATGAGAATTACCTGTGTCATGTCTTCTACGCCATTTTTGATTTTATGGAGCTATATGATTCATAAAATCTAAAGGTCTTTATTGATTTATTAGAATCACTAGTAACTTTGAGTTGTCTACACTAAGGAAATGTTCAATGTTCGTCACACCTTCTTTTATGCACACATGCATTGGAGTTGTTTGAAAGAATATTGTTGGAAAAATATAATTTCTTAAAACAAGTGGGGAATTGTTAGAAATTGCACCTTATTTTATATTTTTGGCTTAATTATTGTCGAGTTTGGGTTTAATAAACCCATTTGAGGGCATAATTTAAGCAAATATAAATGTGTAATTTATTTTCTCAATTGTGGAGAATAAAAGAGAACTTCATTTAATTTGTATAGAAATCATTTGATTTGTATTGCTGAGACATTTGATAAGGTACAAAATTGTTTGATAAAAATAATTTGTCCTTTGTTCCATTCAATAGAAAAAAAGGCTATTAGTTACTTTATAAGTACAAGAGGTGCAATCTATTTTATTTTAGAATAAAAGGAAAATATTGATAACTATTTAAATTTTATTTAACTACTAAATTATTACTAATATGTAACCTACATATTTAGTACTAATAAGTGTAATTAAAAATAAAATTTAATAGTCTAATATATAACTTACAAATATGCATGAATATATATGTATATTACATAAGATATATACATGTAAGAAGTAAGCTTTTACATGTCAGAAAACTATTCTTTTGCCCAAAAATTATTCTCTGTTTCTTATTTTCTCAATTTTTTGTACAAACACATAATTATTACAAATCAGTTTTTATATGGAACAAATTGTTAATTGCTATCACAAAATTGTTCAAACTTGATACTTGACATATATCTTAGAGGTATATCATTCGCAGCCTTTAATAAACCAAATGTGATAGGAGCGACAAAGACTTTAAGAACAAGAATCACTCGTGTCATGTCTTTTATACTATTTTTGATTTTATGGAACTACGATTCTTACATCTTCATACAAAATATCACACACACGTGTGTGTGTGTGTGTGAGGTTTTTGAAAATTCAGCTTTCAAAATTTCTTAGTTGACTTGGCTACATAACATATATAAGACTTTCAAAGTTGAGAGAGATTAGATACTTTCCTTTGCTCGTTTTCTCCTACGTGGTCTTAGTCCATGTATAAACGCGTCTAATAAATACAGAATGTCAAGCAAGCCAAGCCAGACGATAACTAAGTAATTATAGGTTCACTTAATTAAGGAAAGAAAGATTTAAGAAATTGATATTTTTAGTTTTTATAAGCAAATTTGATACTTTCAAGTCTCATCTCACGTGAATAATGAATGAGACTTTCATTCATGTGATTAATACTTTATAAAGATATTAAATGTCTCTTGTGAAAATAACAATTCTTAAAATTTATACAATTAATAGGAATAGGCAAATTAGAGCAAATGCGATTCACCATAATTTTCTTACCCACTTCAACCTTTTGAATTTTTTTTCAAACTAAAATTTAAAATTGTACCTTGAATTCATCACTTTGTCAAAATTAATATGAGAGTGTACAATATAATAAACCGTTACTTCGTAGTACAATTAGCAATAAAAAACTATATCTTTTAATAAGTGAGAGAAATTTGTATTAAAAACAATTATACTTTGAGGAAGGAATTTTTTAATTTAATTAGTCAAACTGAAGGACGAAAATATCACTCAGATACAAATTAATATAGGGTAGAGTTGTACATTTTAGTTTATTTTTTTCAAACCATACATGTATAGGTCTCTAGTTCCATACTTATAAAATCTTTGAATAAAAATAACTCTGTGATAGCCTTTGTGATAGCCTTTGTAGACTGTAGCTAGCAAAATAATTGATATCTTAGCTTGACTGAAATACGGCATAAACCTAACTGAGAAGTAAAAATACCAGCATAACCCAAGTGTCGCTAGTACTGTTTGCGCCACTATAAGTCACTTATGTAGACGTTACACCCCAACCTTCTGATTTGGGTTTTCAATTGGTAAGTCCCCAAAATTGATGTCAATGGTCCACATTTAACTCATGTTTTTAATCTTGTTCTCCAAATTAATTCACTATTGATTATAATATCCGCATTAAAGATTATTTCAGCCTAATTTCACAGGTGTGCAAAAAGACAGACAGATGAATATCTCATTCATTATTCGTTTCATACAATTTTCCCTTCCCTAGTACAGGTAGCAAAAGATGGATTAACCCTTTTATATTTTATTAAACAAATTAGGTCATTTTGGGACGATTGTCACAATCAACTAGCTGTAACAACTACGTTAGTGATGTTTTGAATCAAACGCTGAATGAAAAACGTCTACGCAAACCAAAAAAAGAAGGTCCACAACAAAAATAGTACTCTTATCATAAGATGGAGATGGAGGAGTATTACATAATTGTGATCATCAAAATTCGTATATTAGTTGTGAAGAAGAATAATGGTCAATTAAGAAAAATGGACAGAAATTTAAGCCTAATTCTAACAAAAGAAAAGGCAAGTGTCATGTTTGTGAAGAAACAGATTACTATACTGGAGAATTTAAACATTAAAAAAGTGGAGCTGGTAAGATGGTTGAGGAAAACCTTGTAACAATGGTTTCAAATCTTAGACTTGATGTGTCTATGATTTCTGAAATCGACGTGGCTTGTGAACCTTCTGGTTGGTGGTTGGACTCTAGTGCTATAGTCCACATTTGTAACAGTCGAGAAATGTTCAAAACTTTCAATGACACTGTTGGACATGAAATGCAGATGGGAAGCAATTCCCGTGCTATTACTGGAGGCAAAGGAATTGTTGAACTGATTTTTACCTCCGAAAAGAAGTTAACCTTGACGAATGTTTTATTTATACCAAAAATTAGGAATATCTAATTAATTATGTTTATTTGTTAGATAAGAAATGATTTAAAATTTATGCTAAATCTGGCAAAGTTATTCTTATAAATAATGATGTCTTTGTCAGAAAGGGTTATGCTCGTGATGGGATGTACAAAATGAGTATCAATAATAATAATATTTATGATTCTACTTATTTTACTTGTGCATGCACAATTTCTAAAAACTGAGCATTTGCAATTCTAAAATCTTCTCCTCGCCTGTTTGTTTTCTGCTCGTGTTCATGTTTATGGTTTCTTTGATGCTAGTATCCAAATCAAACAATAATAAATTCCGATTTTATCCTGTTGGTAGGAATGGAGAGACTAATTAATATCAGCCAACAAGTGTGCAGGAAGATATGTCTAGTGGGCATAGGTAAAAAATTAAAACATTTAGATGAATAAGTTTAAAATCTAAGTGCTTATGAGGAACTTGTGAGACTGTATATAGTCTACTATATTGATGGATGTTGGTGTGAAATTGTTTACCGTCTCTCTTGTGCTTTCTTCTATAGAGAAAATACGAGATACAGACACAAACGGAAACACGCAGGGTAAAGAACACTGTTACAGTAACATGTAACCGGCCATTATTTTTTGAATGAACAACTGCCAAAGGGGTCTAAATTTGTTAACAAACTATAAGAAATTAAGAATTTACTTCTACCATCAAAGAGAATTTTAATTAATTACCTGTTGTAGGCAGCTCCAAAAAATTTAGTCTGAGAGAGAGTTGTATTACGGATGCCATATGTTGATTCTTACATATCAAGCAGTTCTCCATACCATAACAAACACCCTCCAACATTGTCACATGTATAAGCAACACATGAACAGTTGAGCAAACACGCAGATTCGCACAAACCAACATTGCGAAATGGTATTTATTCTGAATTTGCAGGCAGTTTAACACTGTTAAGTGTTATAAATCTGTCATCACCTTCAGTGCATTCCAGGGCGTTTTTCCTTGACACCCACCTGAATAATTAGCTGAGTTCCAATCTTTAGAATTACGCGGCTCAAAACCTGAAAGGCATGTACATCTGGCTGTGGTATCATTGTTGCATATTCCATTAGCACCACAAATAGCATACTCATCACAATATTTCTGGTACTGACCACCCTAAAGACCAGTACTTGTATCTCCGTATCTGATATGACTTTCTCATTCTCCCGTTTCCATTAAGTGAAATTGGGAAAAATGACGACTTTAAAAGTGGGTGACAAATTAGAGGGACATAAATGTCAAACAACCATTCTAATAAAGACACTTTTGGCCTTAAAAATAATGGATCAGGTCAATTTTTGGCCAGTTTACAGTTTAATCGGGTAAATGAAACGGAATTGACAAAAAATATTACTTTTAAGACCTAATTGACGAAAAATGAACTTTAAGGGCGACTTTAAAAATGGGTGATAATTTGGAAGGACAAAAATGTCATTCTGCCAAATAAAAAATAAACCCATTGACTTAGGCAAAATTATGATCATCTAACTGAAACCTCAAATAATAAATCAACGAAAATTCTCCAATTTATTTTAAAAACTTTATCTAGCAATAAGATTAAAACTAACAAAAATCCATAATCCTAGCGAAGTAGCTCTCCACACAAAACTCCAATCTTACTCTTGGTTACGTGCAGAAGAGAAGTAAAAAGAGTGAGCCAAAATCTAGTACGAATATATATTGTAAACGTAAGTTTTGAGACGTAAGAGTGGATGAATGTATCTTACCAAAGCTTAATTTTTAAAAGAATATTTAAATGAGTAAAATAACAAATGAAACAATTATTTAAGAAAAACTTAAAATGCTTTTCAAAATCATATCATAACGAAAAATAGCATATCTAAACATGTTATAATATAAAAAATTCATAAGCAATAAATCAAGATTAAAATATAATGGGGCTTCTTGCATCTAGTACACACTACCCTATTAGGCCACGAGTCACATGTTCCCTCTCCGGTTATCTACGAGTAGGAAACGACTGGAATGCACCCGACATTCCGTATAAAATAATCAATTATGAACTTCTCACGCCCCTACAATAAAGGTGACATGCCTGTACGTTCAATTGGAAAAAAAGGGAAGAATGTAATCGTTCAATTGATGAAGTGAAAATATTATGTTATGAAATAATGGTACACTTATTTTGTACTGTTAGATACCTTAATGATTTGTCATGATATTTTTTTTCTTCAAATTTTATTTAAGCAGGTTTGGGATCTTTGGAAGCAATTAAGAAAAGGCCTCAAAAATAGTAGATTCATCAATGCGAGAATCAAATCATCATGATCATGAAATTATGATCAGATGCATCCATATCGGGCTTCTGTGTGTACAAGAGTGTAGGCTATGGCCCATGTCAGAAGTAGCCTATATGCTAAGCAATGAAACAACTCTTCCCCCTCCAAGCCAGCCTGCGTTTGTATTTAGAACATCAAATAAGGTTCCTACAAACTTTAGTTCAACTAGCGTCGGAGCCATTTCTGTTAATGATGTGACAATTAGCCTGGTTGAAGCTCTCTAGATTAAATCTTGTTTTATTAGTTAGCTGCAATATACATAACATTAGATACTTGTATACCTCTTTGTATTTGTGTACAGTTGATGAGCAATTGTAAGACAGTATTATATACTCTATTTTACTGATTTAGTCTCTGAGTTTTTCTTTTTCCAATGTGAACCTACTTTACAAACTTACAGAACATTTTGAGAAGAAAATTTTGAACATTAGCACCGAATCCATTGTTTAAATAAATAAGAGACTGAAAATAAAATATTTTTCAAACATACATTCTTTACCTGGAAACCCGGTTACTATTAAACTAAATTCTTTTATATGTTCTAGCTAGCTATAATGAGAATTCACTTCATTATATTTTTCACATAATTTTTTTCAGTATATATTTTGAGGCAAATTAAATAATGCCTTAAACGACGACATTAGAGACATAATTGTAACAACGACTATATATTGTCACCAAGGCTATTTTTATTGTTACCAACTGTGAATAGGAGAATAGGCTATTTTTAATGCTCTTTTAGCGACACTTTTAGATTAGTGATGAATTATACACTTTTAGCGATGCTATCAGTAGCATAATTACTGTGACGAATATATTGTGTCGCTATATATATATATATATATATTGATATTGTTTATACGATAAATATGTATTGGGATTAGAATCCCTTCCATTACATCTTTTAAGTAAAACTACCTCAAGGCAAATTTCTTAAACCCTTGTTGACAGACTCCCAAACGTGCTGCCTCCTTGCTTCCACTACAAATAGTGACATTTGTATATTTGTGCCTATTTTGGCCAGGTTGCGACCCATCAAAAGCATCAAAACTGCTTTTCAACAAGTCCAATTATCATTAAGGGGGATATTGACAATTATTTACCAACGGGTATGTTACAAAATTTTCTATATTCTTGCCTTAAAACTTCCAACTTTGATCAAAAAATCCACTTTTGACTTTAAAATTTCATCAACGAATTATTCAACATATATTTTAAAATCTAATTTCATTACACGTCCTATTTTTATTCAAATACTTATATTGACTTTGAACCGATCACGTATGTGGAGGATATAAGTTTTCGAAATAATTTTTTATTTTATTAAATATAATAACTGATATTTTTGCATAATTTTTTGATATTTTCACATAAAAAGTGTCGCTATATGTCTATAACGACAGTTTTAACCGTCGTTATAGGTCTATAGCGACAATTTACATGTTAAAATATTAAAAAATCATATGAAAAATCACTTCCCAAAATTATACTCTTTTTGTTGAACAATTTTTATTTTTTATTTTAACAAAAGGACTAGCAAGGGAGGTAGCATGTGTATTTTAATAAAATGATTCGAAAGTGAGGGACTCGAAAGGGCCCCCCTACTTAATTATGCGCTGAATAAATAATATGACCTACTAGACGAACGGATTACATGATTCTATATAACAGCTTGATGAAACCTTACGAGTTACCTAGGTACGAAATCCACTACTATATATAGGTCGGAAATTAAACATTTAACCTCCAATTTAAAATTTAGAAATTACAAGGAAAAGCAAACTAAGATAAAAATAAAATGATAAAAAAAATAAAAATAAAAACTGACTATAAACATGATCAAAAACTTCAGTTTAAATTAGGACACTATTCTCCAGAAGATGGTGACACTATTTTTGTGGACTTCGACTTTTAAATTAGGGACAAAGAAAATTGCCTAGCTTGACTTTTAGTTCCACCTAGAATTGAACGAGGGTATACTTGTACTAGTCTTTCTCAGAAAATGCTTTGTGGTTTCGTTTATACCCTATTTATCGCTCAGAAATTAATACTTACCATGTCTCATAGATTAGGATTCTTTCTATTAAACATATTCTTTAAAATAAATTTAATATATATTTAACGACACAAATATTATTTTTAATAACAAAATAAAATTCGTCACAAATAATTATATCATTGAAAGTGTCGTTAAAAAAATATTTATATCACTAAATATATATAAATTAAATGATAGTTGTAGTTGAGAGAATCCTAATCCGGTGTCTCACAGTGCATTTGCAGCTCTTTATTTCAGAAAACGTCGGGTGCACAGGCCCAACAAATTTCAAAACTTTTTGTCAAAAGTGCATGAGCAAAATGTCGGCCAGATTTTCGTACATATTGAAGAGTACAACTTTTGCGCTAAGGCCCTCAGCTTTTAATTGCTTGTATTTAGTCCCTCATATTTAATTCGGTTTTAGTTTTGCACAGTTGCTCAAATTGAATGAAAGATTGACTTGTGTTATGGTATGGATTGCTAATCTCAAGTGTAACTTAGGAAAAGAATATATATATATATATATATATATATATATATATATATATATATATATATATATATATATTCAGGGCAGGGCCGGCCCTATAGTATATAAAAAAAAGTTTGTGCTTTAGGCCCCATTTCAAGAAAGGCCCCAAATTTTGAAACATCATAAATAACTCATATAAAAAACGCTTTATAAATATATAAGCCCAATCAATCCTTTAGGGCCCATTATCTAACTCAAATATTAAATATCTAAAAAAAAATAACAGTATAAAAAAAAGTCTCATTTAAATAAAAAATATTAATACTCCATCCGTCCTAAAATAAAAATCCTCCATTGACTTTTGTAGTCAAATTGTCCATTTTTAAAATTAACAATTAAACATATATATTTAGATTTTTTAAAAAGTAAACATTGAGATTAGTACTAAATTTTATGTAGTTTATAATGTTTATAAGCTTTTTACATATATATTAAATAATAATAAGATATATTGATTTAAAAAATGGTCAATTTGACCATAAAAATTAATGGAGGATGTACCAAATATAGAATACCTTATTTAAAAATATCTCTTTAAGCCCAAATTATCTTGAGCCACCCCTGATTCAGGAAATAGGAAACTCACGTGAGTTTCATGAATTATGGTAAAATATTTAGATATCAGAAAGCAAATATAATCTCACTAAAAAGTATGTGCATCATACATTACTCGAATTTGGATTAAAATCAGTCCAAGGAATAAGATTGAACTAGCTATAAAATGTTAACGTGAAGAATGAAAGTGTCACTTTTATGAAATAAGAAACCATTTTAAAATTCGATGGTAACTTGGAGGAAAATATATGTAATTAAAACCAAAAATATATACATCCACAAACGTACGTGTTACCATCTGCAGCAACAAATGAAGGATAGTGACACTAACAAAAAGTGAACTTCAAATTTAGATCCTACAAGTCTAGAAATATACATGCATGTACTATTACTAGTCTTCCGACTGCCTTTTATTTAAACACTCACCAGCCACCAACAAGAACATACAATTGCAAAACACTTATTGTACCAACTGGCGCTCGGGCTCCAGATATACGTATGACTCTGATTCAAGCACGTTTCACACATGATGGAACTTATTGTACCAACTGGCGCTCGGGCTTCAGATGTAGGGTCCGAGGTCCAATAGGGACCCTGGCCCCATGGGTGGTTCGAGACTCCACTCCTTAACAAATAATAACACCTTTGCCTTTTCTCTTTTTGATCTCATGAACTGCCTCAATCACCACTATAATTCCGTCCACTATTTGTCTACCGTTGAGAAAAGCTGTTTGATTTTCCTCGATGAGACTAACAAGTACCCTCCTCAGTCTCTGTGTCAAGACCTTACCCACCAATTTATATAGAGAATTAATAAGACTAATAGCTAGGTCTATATTCGTGCAGACTCTTGATTTTCAACTTAATATAAGGATCAATGCAATAAAGGAGTTGTTGAAGCCTCTAACAAATTTACCATGCGTATGAAACTCCTCAAACAATCTTAACACATCCTAACCTTTTTATCAAGATCACAAGTTCTTTCTTGGACAATAGAAATGTTGTTTGTAGTCTTTTTACTCTTGACAAATGCACTTTACTCTTTAGAGAGAATCCTAGGGAACCCGATTTTTTAATTTGTCCCCAACAAGATAGGGCGACATCAAAAAGTTGTATAATGCAGGAGCGCTCACATTTTTAACTTACTCTTTCTCACTTTCATTTTAAAATTCGACTCGTTCCCGGCCTTTGGATCCTTCACCCGCTTAGAAGTGGATTCAAACCACTGACACAAGAATTTAGTCATTTGTTCTAACCAACTGAGCTACATGAACCACCTTCTAATAGCGCCTATATACCATCTAAGTAATAATAAAAAATTTACTTATACTTGAAATATATCTACACTTATATTTTAATAATGGTTAGAAATTAAATTATGAAATTATTATAGTTTAGAATTTAATTTTTCTCTCAAACTATATTATCCAAGTTGTAATTTAATTTTAATTAAACTTGAATTATTGTATATATATTTCAATTAAAGTAATGATAGTATAATTATATAAGATGATCTCATTATGTTTCCTTATAAAACTATGTTACTAATTATATTTTCTAATTTAGATAGATTAATAATAGAAATTGACTTAATGTAGGAAAAATAAAAGGTGGAATAAAAAAATGAACCAAAAAAAAGGCCAAATTAGAAAAAAGAGAACTAAATTATCTATTGATTATAGTATAGATAGATGGCTTGAGTAATATTCTCATGATTCCGATGTAAGCATTTGTAGTGGCTACCATGGTTTTGTCAAATTTCTTTTCCAGAAGACAGTGACACAATTTTTGCAGACTTTGACCTTCTCAGAAGATGCTTTGTAGTTTCGTTTATAAACCCTAATTACCACCACAAATTAATACTCACTTTACCGTGTCTCACAATACATGGGAAAAGTTCCCTGCGTTCACCGCCTCTTTATTTCCAAACTAGGCAAAAACTTTCGACCGAGCAGCCCAAATAATTTAACAATAAGCTTTTAGTCAAAAGAGACTGTGCAATTTGTCGGCTAGATTTCTACTTGCACGGAAGACTACGACTATTTCCACAAAGGCCCACAGCTTTTAGTTGCTTGTATGTAGTTCTTCAAATTGACTTCGGTTTTCAATTTTGCTACAGTTGCTCAAATTGAATGAAAGATCGACTTGTGTTGTTTGGGTACGTAAACACATATGAAAAGAAAAACTATATATACTTTCCACAAAAGGAGTCTTCTTTGCAAAATTTATAGATATTCAAGATATATTTTTGTTTAAATATTTAATCCTTCAATGATAAGTGTGGGCAGAGGCGAAGCCAGGAATTTAAATTAGGTTGGGCTAACCAAAATTATTCTAATTTAGGATCACTTTGAGCTGGGCTAGCCAATGTTATTCCAACTTATGTTACTTAATTATATAGTATATTTAATAAATAAATAAATAAAAAATTGGGGCGGGCTACAACTCTGCCCCTGAGTGTGGGCAAGGAAATCTTACCTTGTTAGGGTTAGAGTTTCATGTTGGCTGAGGAGGAGAGAAATCCACGAAGAGTACGAAATTGATTAAAGAATTGAATTGAAGAGAGGAGAAGAACAGATAAGTGATTACTCAAGTAACATGTGGCAGAACTCTTAAGGTCCAAGAAACTTCTCAAGTGTCTAAGAGTCTTCTTAAGTGTCTCGGGTCTGCAGAGGATCCAAAGTCCATTCTTCTAAAATGGAAGGAGTATTTATAGGGTTTCCTAAAAAGTGGTCACGTGTCTGGCACGTGTTTAGGTCATGTGCCTAGCATGTGTTTGGGTCATGTGCCTAGCATGTGACCTCGAAAAAATTTAAGAAATACCCTTAGTTATCCGGGAATGCCCAAATCGTCATGTCCTTTTAGCCGCCAATCCAATCCCTCGACTAATTTCCAAAATGATTTACCTCCACAAGCTTTTTGTCTCGAGACTCATAGAGGCCTCTCTCAAGTCATGCATTCCAAAGCCTTTACTGCATAATCCATGCTATTCCACTCTTATTTCTTCATCATTTCATTCAATCTCGTCGTCGAAAATCTCAAAGAAACTCGGGACGGAGCGAGAGAGGGCCAGTCCTACGGGACCAAAGCCTAAGCGAACGAACCGTAGGGTGGCTGAACCCTAGGTTTATGCCTCCTTCGATCTGCTTCTTTCGTCTTAGCTTTTCCTGATCAATTTTCATCATTTGCTCCTAGTTCTTGGTCATGTGAGAAGTTTATCTTGTCATGAAGGTTTTAAGGAAAACCATTTCTAGACCCT
Source organism: Hedera helix (assembly GCA_947179155.2). Taxonomy (NCBI): domain Eukaryota; kingdom Viridiplantae; phylum Streptophyta; class Magnoliopsida; order Apiales; family Araliaceae; genus Hedera; species Hedera helix. Next base: position 9,829,942 of record OX359274.1, read on the forward strand.
CACAAGTTTTTTTACTTTCTTTCTGTGGTCCAAGCTCGTTATTCTGTCAATACATCATTACACACCGCTTGAAGCTTGTTCAGCACGATTTTCAAGTTCATGAAACAGGGTGCCCCCTAGGTGGCAGGGTGGTCGAACCCTAGGGTACCTGGGGCACCTTAGTCTTCTTGTTCCTTCTTTGTTCATTTTTCTTGTTTTGCCCTTGTTTTATTATGGGAATTCAAATCAAGTTCAATCGAGGAAGTCATTATCGGATTTTTTCTTAAGGTGGGACCACCTAGGGGCGGTCGAACTCTAAGTGGTCGAACCTTAATGTAACACCCTAAACCTGCTACAGGCCCAAAGTGCCACATGCCGCAAGCAAAAAGCTCGCAAGGCAATAATATCAATAGCGTAGCCTAAACACAAACAACATAATGAAACTAACTTAAAGCCCAACAATCTTTTATCATCAAAATATTACACTCGAGTTCAATAACTAAAAATTGAAAGTATAAATTTGGAGACACAACTCCCTTATACAGAAGTCTTTTCAAAATACTAATAACGTCTTAAACAAAAAAAAAACTTCAAACATCCATAAAAGTATCCACAGTGCTCGGCTCTTAACAAGGTATCCTGTAAATATTAATGTAAGGGTGAGCGGTAAAGCTCAGCAAGTGATAATATTTACTATTTAGGTGGATCAAATATAGTTTGCAAAATACTTTTTCGAAATAATTTTTTGTTCAATAATAATAGTAAACATACTTGTTGAAAGTAATATTTTTCTGTTCGATAATAATAGTTGATATATACATTCAAAACCAAAATCAATAATCATAAAACATAATTCGAAAATGATTTCAATATGTTCAATAAAGAATTTCGATAAGTTCAATATATTCGATTTATCTTTTAATCTACAGCCCTTGCGACTAAGGTTACAACAGTCTTGTAACACGACCCTTGTGTTCGATAATGTCAATGATACGCCCCCTACTAAGGTATGTTATCATGCACGCGCCCCCGAAAAGCGCCCCTCGAAGGGTATCTAAAGGTGTGCACCTTATTAGGTCCTAAATTATTTCGGAACTAGCGTAAATACTAACGGATTCTATACATAGTCAGACTGAGATTTCTAAAATATAATTTCTCAATATTTTTTGATATTCAAAACTATACTTATTTCACAGTTCAAAATCATATAATCTCATTTTCTAAATTAAAATTCTATTTTAATACTTGATCCAGATTTTTTAACAAAATATAAGTATAACATTTTCATTCAAATGGAAGCCTTAAATAAAGTATAACAATTTTTGAAACAATACATTTAGGCATCCGAATAATTACTAAAATAGACATAATTATAAATGATAATTTCAAAATACTAAATAGTTCGAAAAGTCACTTACCTTAATATTGCTGAACACAAAATTAATAGTCGAACGATTCCTAAATATAAATTCAGAACAAATAAATGTCATTATGACAATTTTGTTATTTACCAGTTTTTTTATTTCTTTTTCAAAATAACTACAAGTATATTTATAAAAATATTCTTTCAATATTTAATTCTTTTTCAAACAAATATTACTTTTATGCCAAAATAATAATCTAAATAGCAATAATAATTAAATCCAATAATGTTAATCTAAAACTATTAACTAATATTTTAAATACAAAACAATAATTAAAGGCAACAATGTGAATGTAAAACTATTAACTAATAATCCACTACAAAAAAAGGGTCATTGACGATGGAATAATTACCGTCGACCTAAATACCATCAATAATAACCTCAATGTCGACGGAAATGTCGTTGCCAATGTATTCTGTTGGTAACTTCCTTTTCCAGGGTGGTGAGCGACGAAGTCCGTCGATACTAACTATGTTGCCATCGGCAAAGAGGTAAGAATTGGAGCTATTTTTTTGCTTTGGAAGGAAAAGTCATTGGCGACGACAAGTATTTTATAAGTCGACGGTCTTGCCGTCACAATTGACCTTAATATCAACGAGGTAATATCGACAGCATTGCCGTCGAGAATGAGTCCACTTTTTTAACTCTAGGTCGACAGCAACGCCTTTATTTTTTCTCCCCTCCATTTTTTCCCTCTCTGATTTTTCTTTTCCCTCTCAATTCGTTATACCAGTTCTCCCATTTGCTCAATTGATTCAACATTTCTTCAATTTTGCCCGATTGATTGTTCAATTCGCCCCATCTAGTAGAGATTACAACCAAATTAGGCTCCCCATTTGGTCTTCCCCCTTCCTGTTGTCCATTCCCGAGAGCCACTACAACTCCTTCTGGTCGGCCATACCTCCGGCCACTACTGCTCCGCCTTTGCTTACTTCTTCTTCTTCTTTACTTCGGCCTCCACCGTGCTCTCCCGCTGCAACCTCCACCGTTCACTGTTGGATTCTGGTAATACCTCGTTTTGTTTTTTTTTCTTCCAATAATTCTTCTTATTACACTAGAAATCCAAGGTACATCAGCCAACTTTAACACAGCCAGTAGAATTTATTTTCACTGCACGCCTTTGATCACAGTTCGACAAGTTCTTACTGTTCTAGTCATGTGTTTATGGCTACTAGCTACCTTATTCTTCATTTTCTGTTGTAGCTAGATAGAAGTTTATGTGTTAGTCATTTTGATTATAGTTGATTGAATATTTGCATGATTGTGTATAATTGATGTCATTGTGAAACTTATTTCAAAATCTTCAGATATAAAACATATCTTAGATTAATGAAGTATATGATTTTAAAATTGACAAAAAAATTAACAAAATTAATGGATTCTCCTAGCGTAATTATGTTCTTATAAAGGGTAAACATTAGGAATTACATTCTATATATTGTGCATATGTACAAAATTATGGTATTGTAAAAAGTAGACATTAAGGTCCAATAAGTTGTAGGTGATTCAACTATTAACAAGTTTAGGGGATGTTGATATGCATCTCAACTTAAAATCTCCTTAATCCATTTAACCATTATAACAAAGTATGATATACAGTAATATTAACTATGTTATTAGTATATTACTAAGTATATAGTGATTAAATTAATTTCACTCTCCAACACACACTTGCGTAATTAGAACATACTTGACAACTCGTACAAACATGCATAAATATGACTGACTACCTTTGGCAAGGCTAGCTATAAGCTGGATTAGAGGGATCATGAAATATCATGTCCAAACATCTTTATGCTTTGCAAACAAGTAAAAATATAAGGTGATTGCCAGTAAGGATATTTAATTTTCAATTATTCAAGGAACAAAAAATGAGGTGATCAAAAGAATTTAAAAATCCAGCACATGCATGTACGATAATATATTGAGCCCCGCTCATAAAAATACAATATACACAATCATATTATTCTTCAATTTCAAATGTTGTTTATTCTATAAGGGAGTTAGTTTAAATCCTCATACTTAAATAACAGAATCTCAACTCTTATATCTAATATTTGGCAAATTGGTGTATATATTTTTATATTTAAATACAAATGAAAAAATTATATCAAATTTATTATGACTCTAATTTTTATAAATATATAAATAAATATATTTAATTTTTTAATCTTAAAATTAAATATATTTTATTAAAAAAAATTAAATTAAACCAAATTTTAAGATAAGGTAAGAGTATAGAAAAAGTAGGGACATCATGTGTGCCTTAACTGACCTGCTTTGTTGTCATTTATGCTTAATTCAATATCTTCTAATTTTTTAAGATTATTAATTGCATTTGGATATCTTCATATAGTTTAGAAAGTTTAAAAACCCGTTCGAGATTCACTTAGTAGGAGTGAATCTCGAATAGTCCCCGTTTTGGGATTGTCTTTGAATGTTTTGATCCCACTTAGGGCGGTGTTAACAACTTGAACACGTCATTAAATTTTGAGAATTTTCGGTCAGTATAAATCTCTTAATGTTCTTCGGGTGCATATTTAGACTACGATGTGTTAGTCTATTTCGTGCACTTGAAGACCATGGGGATGTGCTATCGAAATTTCTTAAAATTTAAAGATATGTTCAAGTTGTTGGCATCAGTGGGGCAACGCATTCAAGCATGGGATAGAAGCCTGACCCGTTAGGAAACTCATATGCACGCATATACATTAACACTCCTACTTGATTACTTGATTATGTATTGATTTTCCATATATATATAGTAGACCGTAATAAAAGATGTCTGTTGATCGAAGTTGAATGGAGCGTAGGGTAGCCATCGATAAGAGTGGGCTTAGCTCTGAGTACTGTAGTGGAGTTAAACAGTTTCTCAATTTTGCATTTGAGCAAGTCAGTAATGATGAGATTAGATACCCTTGTAAGAGATGTGTGAATGAAGTGTGGAAGAAAAGGAGTAATGTCATGTACGACTTATTTTCGTATAGGTTCAAGTAGGGATATAACAAATGGATCTATCATGAAAAAACCTGGTTAGATGAACGTAAATTTGAACCGGCATCTAGAGTTGACGAAACCTATGACTGTACTAACATAATAGTCGAAGCTACTAGTTCATTCTTCTAGTGGAATACAAATAGGGATGACGGTAGCATTGAGCAAGATCCGAATGACGGGACTAAGGATTTCTATCAGTTATTGCAGGACTCAGCGACGCCACTGTATGTGGACACGAAAAGCACACGGTCTTATCCGTAGTGGCTAAGCTTTTACACTTAAAAAATGAACATGATTACAGCGAGAGAGATTTTAATGAACTGCTCAACATTGTGTAGGAGTTCTTACCGGTAGGCAATAAGTTACCAGAATCATACTATGATGTGAAGAAACTGGTTAAAAGGCTCAATCTAAGGTATGAGAAGATTGATGCTTGTGAAAATAACTGTATGCTGTATTACGGTGATGACAATAAATATAAGAGGTGTAATATTCCAGATATTTGAAAGAATTATAAATAAGATTTCTAATAGTTAATAAATGTTAGAGTTTGATAACCTAGTTGTGGAGATTAGAATTGTGAAAATTGGATTAAATTAAAATTTTTATTTGTTTAATCTATGAGCTAGCAAGAACCAATAAAGTTCAATAAGTGTGACATGGACTTTTAGGAATAAGGTCCTATGATGTATATGAAAAGAATAAAATTTGATTAGAAAATATTTCTAAAAGAAGAAATATGCCGAGAAATCGTTACGTAAGTTCATTGATAAAAATGTTCAGTTAATTTTGAACATTGCAAGTGATTATGAATCAAGTAAACTAATTAATATAATTAGTCATTAATAAAACTTGCGTAGGATATTTAATATATTATTTAATAAATCCAAAATATTTGGATAATTAGTGTACTAACCTAGAGAGATATTTAATATCAAAAAATTGATAAGTGAGGAAATTAATTAATTATTCAATTAAATTTGAATAAAGTTTTTGATAACAAAATGGGTAAATTAATTAATGTGATTATTAATTAATGTGTAGTGGGAATAATATTTGAAATCCCAAATTAATATTTCAATTAAAATAAATAATTAGTGGACTAACTCAATTAAATATTTAACAAGTCTAATTAATTGTTTAATTAAGAATTTGTGATTTTAGTGTGGTTAATTAAATAAATTAGCCCAATAAATTAATTAAAGGGAGCCCAATTGGGAGTCCAATTTAATTATTTTCCAAGCCCAAACTAAAGTGTATTGGAAGCCCAAATGTTGGTCCAAAGAGGATTTAAGTGGTGACCCATTATATATATATAAGTATATATATATAATTATGCATCAATTTGGAAAATAAAGGAAAAATAAATTATATATATAGATATATATAGGGCTGCTGGCAGCAGCCTATAAAGGCCCTAGTAGGCTTGCTTGGCTCTAGAAAAATATTAAAAAAATCCTAGAAAACATGGCCCCTAGATCCCTCCTCATTTTGTGGGTCTTTGTTTGTGTTTAATTAGGCTAATGTGGTCAAAGCTTGCTTAATTAAGGAGATAAACTAAATTAGCCTTCTTCTATAAATATAACACTCCCCCAACTCTTTTGAAGGGTTAGAAAAATTGTAGAAATCAGATTTTAGAGATAGGAAGAGAGGAAGCCAAGAGAGAAAGAGTGAGAGAGCAAAGTACCTCCATTTTCTTCCTTTCTTGTGAGCTTAGTACCACAAATATACCAAGAACACCTCCAAGAGGGGCCACGGCAGCAGGAGGGGAGGTCTTGATGCCATCAAGTTTCATATCCTATTTTGGAAAGAATAGAAAACAAGCCTTTAAACCAAAAAGGTAAGTAGAAAACCCTAAAAACCCTAATGTTATATCCTATATATAATATTTTGTTTGATTTATGTTGATCAAGCTTTAAATGCTTAAAAGCATGCTAGGACGTTAGAAGTATGCGTTAGAGTATTTTTCATGATTTTTCGTATGGGTTTATGTGGAAAAGTTAACCAAAATATGTAAAATCATGTTTACCGGAAAGTTAGAAACTGAGCAGTGCATTCACGGAATTACTGTGCACGATCCGTAAGTCAGATTCATGATCCGTCAATTTTGGGTGATAGATACATAAAATATGAAGATTCTCCAAGTGGAATGACTACGATCCGATTTAAAATGAGCAAGATATGATTTTTCTACCAAAACACCCCACTGTTTTTAGGGCTGTGCACAACAGTCCAGTTTGGAGCCAATTTCAGTATGCAAAACAAATCCAAATTTGATGTTTGATGACAGAAAAATGTAGTTCGGGAAGTTACGAATCTATCGATACCAAATAGGCCTCGATCGAACTTGTAGATTTCATTTTATTCACGTTCTAGCCGGAGACCCCAAGTCTGAAAAAGCATAAAAGCAATCTGCCTATTTTAAAAAAAAAAACCGACCGGTTCGCCAATTTTCGGTTTTTCTTGAAATCTTAAGGGGGTCGGTTCAGTCCTTTTTAGACCGGTTCTTGCTTCGGTTCCTAAACAGAAAATGCTTGTTATTTTATGAAGAAAATTATCAAAATTTAAAATCCGAATTATTTTGTAATTTGGTATTTATTAGAATTAATGGTGGATTAAAGCTTACTAAATTTCTAATAAGTATGGGAAAATTATTTTTAATTTCAGAAAAATAATATTTGACCTATTGGCATGCTAGTTAAGTGTTATAAAATAAAATTTGAAATTATTGGAGTGATTCACTATATATTAGCTATTTATTAGTGTATAAATAGGCTAATAATCTAATTAAATATTAAGTAATAAATATTAAGTAATATATGAAGTTATGTAATTAATTAATTATGATTTAATGAATATTAAATATTAATTAAAGGATGTTAAGATGAATAAGTTAGTTATTTATTATTTAATTGCACTTAAATAATAAGTAAAGTTAAATAAATAAATAATTATTATTTAAATTAATATTAAATAATAATTAAAGAATATTAAAGTTAGAAAGCTAATTATTTATTATTTAGTTAATATTAAATAATAAGTAAGGTTAATTAAGTAATTAATTATTATTTAATTAATATTAAATAATAATTAAAGGATAATTAAGGTTAATAAATTAATTATTTATTATTTAATTAATATTAAATAATAAGTAAGGTTAATTAATTAATTAATTATTATTTAATTAATATTAAATAATGAGTTCGGATAATTAGTTAATTAATTATTATTTAATTCATATTAAATAATAATTAAATGGTAATTAAGTGGAATAAATTATTACTTAATCGAAAGAAGATTATTAAGTAATTAAAATATATTGATAATATTATTGACTAACTATTAAATGATAATAGTTAAGAATTAAATCATTATTCAATAATTAATAATGATATGTAATTAATTTAAAATATTATTAAAGGATTAATAAAATTATTTAGCATTTAATTAACTATTAAATAATAATAGTTAAGAGTTAAATCATTATTAAATAAATAATAATGATAAATAAAGATTTAGAATATTATTAAAGAATTAATAATATTGTTTAACAAGTAATTAACTATTGGGTAATAATAGTTAAGGGTTGAATCGCTATTAAATAATTACTAATGATACGTGAGGATTTCAAATATTATTAAATGATTGATAATATTGATGAACAATTAAATTATTATTAAAATGATTGATAATAATGAGAAGTAAATTAAAATATTATTAAAGGGTAATAATATTAGCAAGCAATTAAATTATTATTAAATGATTAATAATAATGATTAAGGTAAACTATTATTAAAACATAAATTAATAATAGTAATGATTATTTAAAGTGTTATTTAACAATTAAATAATATTATAAGTTATTACTAATTGATAGTAAAATTTAAAATATTATCCAAGGTGGGTAATATTATGATAAGTATCGAGATAAATGATGTGATTAAGTTAAACCAAGGGTATGGTCCATTAGTGATTAATTGGTGGATCGACCTAAATAAATATAGGGTCCAAGTTTTAATGCAGTGACATTAATAAATGTCAGAATTGCATAGTTTCGAACAAAAGATTTATGGTGTTAAATATGAAACACTGAGTCAAGCCAAAGAGAGACTAAAATATGAAATTAACCTTATTAAATAAAGGGGATGATAAGAAGAAATAAATATCTTCAAAATAAGATTTAGTATTGAGTCAAACTTTGACTGATATTGTGCACCGTTGATCTCACATACCGTGTAGGTGGTGCAAGGAACGTGAAAGATTAACGTAAGCTGGTTATACAAGTTCAGGCAAGTTTTTCAGAACGTGTTGCATTATGTGCATGATTTAGAATATTGTAAAATTATTAGGTGTACATATGTTATTATGTGCAATAATGTGCCTTTGTGATACAAGTTGAAATGAATTGTTGATATGCAGTAGCTAATTAAGTTGATTGTTATATATTGAACTGTATGAAATTGTAAATGACATGCATGAATAGCATGAATCATAGAGTAAATGCAAAGCATGATATGCATGAGATACGTAGTCATTGCAAAGCATGAGATGCATGAAGCATGATAAAATATGTTTATGTGTTATGTGAAACTGTTAGACTTGCTGAGCCGTCGTGCTCACTCTTGCTTAAAACAAAACATTACAGAAAAGCTTGAAGAAGCTGATTACTCTGGTAGAGGCGAAGATGAAGATTGGCTAACGAGTCAACGAGATAGAAACGTAGGTGCTTTTATAGTAAAACCCTACGATAAAATAAATTATCTATGTGGGTATTACTTGTGAAGATATTTATGTCTTGATTGTGCTATAGATTAACAAACTTAAATGTTGGGAGAACATGTATGAATTATTTTAAATCATTTTCAGATGTTGTTCTTTATGTATAGGGGTGGCAAGTTGATATGTTAGGTCATTATTAATATGATCAGAAAGTGAAATAAAAATGTTTAAAGTTTGCGATTCTGGAATAGAATGAGATTGTAATAGTTCTAAAATAAACTAGTTTCATCAATTATATTATTGAGATATATTGTGGATTTAAGTACAAGGTTGTACGTCTAACGAGCGGGATCCGGCGTGGCCAGCTCGCGGATTTCCGGGTTGTTACAAGAGGTCATGTGATATATACGGTACAAGTAGATACTTTGACAATAGCCAGAAAAAGGGAAAAGACGTACCGAGAAAGATATTACGTTACTTTCATATTACACCAAGGCGTCAACGATTATTCATGCCAACACATACAGCTGGATATATGAGGTGACACTCAACACGGGACATAGTCGAAGGTCAACTGATGCACCTGGCAGATGGGCTTGAATGAAATTTTTTTAACATAAAGCACCCCTCATTTGCTAAAGAGGTTCACAATGTTAGGATTGGACTTGCTACAGATGGCTTTAATCCGTTTAGTGGGCCTTACACCAAGCCATACTAAACCTGGCCAGTGATCATTATTGTGTATAACCTTCCACCTTCGATGTGCATGAAAGATCCCTACATGTTCATAACTTTATTGATTCCGGGTGAAAAGAGTCCAAGTAAATACATCAATGCCTACCTCAGGCCCTTAGTTGATGAGTTAAAGATGTTGTGGAATAAAGCGGTTCAAACTTATGATGTATCTCTCAAACAAAATTTTGACACAAGGGCAGCTTTAATATGGACCATAAATGACTTCCCGGCATTGGGAATGATTAATGGATGGACGACTCAGAGGAGCTTATCATGTCCCGTGTACATGGGGTCAGTTAAAGGTATGTGGCTAAAACATAGGGGGGAAATTACTTTTTTTTGCAACTTATAGACAATTTTTACCTGTTGAACATCGTTATAAAAGGCTAACTAGACCATTTAATCAAAAATTAGAGAAACGCCTCGTGCGTGACTGTCTTTCTAGGACAGCAGTGTTGAGTTGGATTAGTCACTTGAATTTTTCACCTCCAGGGAAGAATCACATATTAGACCAAGCTTATGGGTATGGTAAGGTTCACAATTGGACACATCGTTGTATGTTCTTTGAGCTGCCTTATTGGGCTAGACTCTGCATCCGCCATTGTTTAGATTTGATGCATATCGAAAAGAACGTATTTGATAACATATTTTATACAGTGTTAGATGCTAGTGGTAGAACGAAGGACAACGCCAAGTCAAGGCTTGATTTGATAGATATGAACATTAGGGAAACATTATGGCTGGTAAAAGAGGGTGGTAAGACGATAATGTTAAAAGCTGACTATACTTTGACCAAAGAACAATTGGTCTTGATATGTAACTGGATTAGTGGACTGAAGTTCCCAGATGGATATTCTTTAAATATAGCAAGGTGTTGTAAAGTTGTAGAACTTAAGTTTTGGGGTCTAAAAAGCCATGATTGTTATGTATTTATGTAGAAGTTGATCCCCGTGGCATTTATCGACTTATTGCCAAAACGTGTAGTTGAAGCACTAATAGAGCTTTCCAATTTCTTTAGAGATCTATGCTTGATAGAGCTCCAGCTCAGAGACATAGATAAAATGGAGGGGCAGATAGTGGAAATACTGTGCAAGTTAGAAATGATCTTCCCTCAATCATTTTTTGATTCAATGGAGAATTTGCCTATTCACCTGTTATACGAAGCCAAACTTGGTGGTCTTGTTCAGTATAGATAGATATATCCATTTGAGAGGTAATGACATTAATGTTTTTAATTCGCTCAAATATTTTTAACTATTTTGTAATTGATGTATACAGTCATTTATCAAACATATAGGTATATACGTCGTTTAAAATAAAAGGTGAAGAATAGAGCCCATGTTGAGGGTTTTATCGCTGAAAGTTATGTGATGGATGAGCTTCTTAATTTCTGCTCGTTGTACTTTGAGCCTAATGTTCAGACTATGCAACATCTCTTACGTCGAAACTAGGCTGTTGCACACGAGGAAAATGGAGAATTAATGGCCTTTAGTCATCCGGTACAACCATTTGGCGGAAAAAAGGTGACTCTTAACCGGTAATGAGTATGCAGCTGCCACGTTGTATGCACTTGTAAACATGAATGAAGTAGTGCCACGCATTAAGTAAGTTGTCATAAGTATGTCATTTATCACTGTTAAAAGTTCTAAACATACTATTACTGAGTAAGTAGTGTCATAACTCTAAATTTATAATTGAACTGCAGTCAGTATGATGCCGATATACGTGCAGTTAATTCGAGTATATCGGACGAGGCATTGCAAACTCGGAGAAATAGAGATTTTGTGCAATGGTTTAAATATGTAGTAAGTGACTTACGTTAATATATAACTGCATTTTTCCTCCCGACTAAATCTTATGACGTACTTAACATTAGAATATGTTGTTAAATGTACATTAAGTACTCAAAGATGATAAAGCTGACATGCGGCTAAAGTTTATAGCCGACAGCCCTGAAAGATCTGTAGATACTTATACATCTTACATTATAAACAGTTATAGATTTAAGCGTTGCGAGGTTGGAGCAGTCGTGTCATCTGACTCTAGTGTAGTAGTTAAAGGTAGTTGTTACAATAATCTTTGGGATGACTGGTATATACGATTGGTAAAAGTAATAGTTCTCAAGTATTGGGGTCAAAAGAGTTAGTTTGCTTCAATTGTCATTGGTTTGATGTTGAGAATGGAGTTAGAGTATAAAAACTCTGGACTGGTGACCGTAAATGTGAAGTCAAAACTAAATTCAAACGAGCCTTTTGTTTTAGCAAGTCAAGCAACGCAGTGTACTACGCCCAGAGTGTGAAGACTTTTACAAGCTCATGGTGTGCTGTTATAACAACCAAAACTCATGGTTTTCAAGGCATAGCTCCTTGTCCAGTCGATGAACCTTTACAAGTAGAGTCAACTAGTGTCACACTTGCTAATGTGAAAGTTGTCAGTGAGTCTAGTGACGACGAGGATGATGTCGTGGCTGTCGAAATTGAAGAGGTTAATGTTGAGAAGGAAGATATAAATGAAGAAATTCTTAAGGATAATGAAGATGGTGATAACAGCGACAATGAGGAGCTACTGCTCGAGGATGATGATTCTAATGTTGATGGCTTTGATGATATAGATGATTAGGAGTACGTATCCGAGTATATTTTTTAAGTTGTATCCATGTATACTAGTTTGTCTTTAATAAATTCATATGTACTAGTTTGATGATATACTCTATATGTACTAGTTTGTAGTTGCAAAGGCGAATGTTATAATTTGTAGTTGCATCCATATGTAATAGTTTGATGATATACTAGTTTGTCTTTATTAAACACGTCTTATAATTTTATGTTTATGTCAATAAAGTGATATAGATATGACATGTACTCCACACGGCGATCGCGGAGGTTGTGCTACATGTGGTGGACGTGGGGGTCATGGAGGTGATGAGCGACCTGCATGTTCAAGTACAATAACTTAAACACTTATTAATTGTAAGGATATTTTTTTTACTTATAATTATTTTTTTATATTATTGTCGGGTTGAGTTATTACACACCATTCCTTGTATTGAGTTATTCACATATTGCACTACATAGGTGATCTCCCTAGGCCTCCGAGGGTCTAGCATGTGGGTTTCGAATCCACTTCAGACGCCTCATATAAGTCGTGTTGGGTCTCACAGGTAATTTTAGATTATGTTTTTATCATACTACTTATTTATTTATTTATTATTATTATATAAAATGATGCATATATATATACTTCAAATTTTTACATGTATTAATTTCAATTGTAGTTTCTTAGAGCTTATGCCTCAAAACACGTTACTAGATATCGTCCGTAACCGATTCTCAAGTGCATGGATGTGTTGGGCGAACGTGGAGGAACGAGGGCTGATTATTGACGAGTTTCGTGTAAGATATTACTTGGTGTACATGTTTTTTTTTATCCTTATTGTTGTGTTACTTAATGTTATTTACTAATACTGTAATGTGTTTTGTGCAGCGATACTATAAATTTGAGGACGGTAAAGAAGAGCAAGGCATGACAGTTCTTCGAGGATATTTAGATAATAATTGGCATAAATAGGTGTACGACAAAAAGAAGAAGGCCAAGATCAAGATTACAGACAGACAAACACTTAGAGATTTATGTCCTGATTTTATTGAGGTTGAGGTTTGGGATCGAATGTGCGACATATGGGAGGGGGTGTTTTTAAGAAGATGTCAGCACAACGTTCAGTAGCCTGCTCGTAGAGTCGGATTCCGCACTGCACGGGGTCCCAATCTTAAGACCTGTACAGGGAGAGACTATAGACTAAAATTAAGCGCTCACTTTCTCGCTTGGAGTTTTGGTGGCACGCCCACCAGAAGAAAGGTGACGGTGGTTTTATCTCACCTGAGGAACAGGAAATAGTTATAAGTAAATACTATCGCTTATTTTGTTTGTATTTTAATTCATGCAATTAGTATTCATATTCTTTCACATCTTTATGATTTTTATTTCAGACTAAGTTTCAACACTTTACTGAGGCTCGGGATACTCTGAGAGTTGATACCGAGGTAGTTCCCTCCACGCATGAAGAAGAGGAGATTGATGACTGGCTACAGGAGGACTGAAGAAGAATCAGATTCTGGGCATATCAGGAGTCCCAACGTACATTGTAGTACCTGCTACGAGAGCCAGATGTCACATTTCTACTGGATCAGATGGTGCGAGTGGATTGGGAGCCGGTCCAGCTTTATCGGACGATTTCTTTCAAAGGATCATCGATGGGTGCATACAAACAGTCAAATCCGGTCATGCACACCATCACGTAAGCGTGTCTACTACCTCACTCAGGAGATCATACACGGTTCCATTAATCCAACTTCACGAGACGAGCTATGGGGTATAATAGCGCAGGAGGCCGTTCGAATAGTAGTGGTTGTACTTGCAAACCTCTTTCCCCCACATATGCGACAGGTGACTATAAATCTTAATTTATGTCTTTAAATATGTATTTTTTGATAATATATATTATATTGATTATTTAAATTGTTAAAAAGTTATAATAAATAAATAAATAATAATTGCCTAACTTATATTAAAAAAAACTTGGACAAATATAGGAAAAGTAGATCAAAACTCGCCCTGGGCATACATACAAAGCAAAACTATAGGTGTAACATTAATTACATATTTCAAACGCGTGACAACTTACAGAGCTTAATTCCTAGTGCCGATGTCTGAGTTAGAACCTCGTTTGCTTAACTTATTTTAAAAAAACTTAAACAAATGGAAAAGTAGACCAAAACTCGCCCCGGGCATCGAAACGGCACAAAACCGTAGGCGTATCACCTCTTATATATTTCAAACGCGTGACAACTTACGGGGCTCGATTCCAAGTTACGATGGCCGAGTTAGAACCTTGTTTGCCTAACTTATGTTAAAAAAACATAGACAAATATAGGAAAAGTAGACCAAAACGCACATCGGGTATCAAAACGACACGAAACTGTAGGTGTAGCACCTTTTACATATTTCAAATGCATGACAACATACGGGACTCGATTCCGAGTTCCAATGACAGAATTAGAACCTCATTTGCTTAACTTATTTTAAAAATACTAAAACAAATATAGAAAAAGTAGACCAAAACTTGCCTCGGACATCAAAACGATACGAAACCATAGGTTTAGCACCTCTTGCATATTTTAAACGCGTGACAACTTACGGGACTCGATTTCGAGTTTCGATGGCCATGTTAGAACCTCGTTTGCCTAACTTATTTTAAAAATACTTAAACAAATATAGGAAAAGTAGACCAAAACTCGCCCCGGGCATCGAAACGATAAGAAATCATAGGCGTAGCACCTTTTGCATATTTTAAACGCGTGACAACTTACGAGGCTTGATTTTGAGTTCCGATGGCCTAGTTAGAATCTTGTTTGCCTAACTTATTTTAAAAAAAAACTTAGACAAATATAGAAAAAGTAGACCAAAACTCGCCCCAGGTATCGAAACGATAGGAAATTCTAGGCAAAACACCTCTTGCATATTTCAGACACGTGACAACTTACGGGGTTCGATTCTGAGTTTCGATGATCGAGTTAGAATTTCATTTGCCTAACTTATTTTAAAAATATTTAGACAAATATAGGAAAAGTAGACGAAAATTGGCCCCGGGCATCGAAACGACACGAAATCGTAGGCGTAACACCTCTTATATATTTCAAATGCGTGACAACTACATGGCTCGATTCTGAGTTACAATGACCGAGTTAGAACCTCTTTTGCCTAACTTATTTTAAAAATACTTGCACAAATATAGGAAAAATATACCAAAACTCGCCCCGGGCATAGAAACGATGAGAAATCGTAGGCGTAACACCTCTTACATATTTCAAATGCGTGACAATTTACGGAGCTCGCTTCTGAATTCTGATGGCTGAGTTAAAACCTCTTTTGCCTAACTTATATTTTAATTTTGTAGGTTATTGTTGATGAGTCTTGTAATTCCCTGGGAAATCCCTTTACTGGCCACGGACGACTTCTGGTCGTTAACAAATAACATTCTCCTTACTAATCACAACATTATACAATAATATGTTGCTAAAAATTCAATAAATTTAAACTTTTATAATATTCCCTTAAACTTTATCTTAAAATTGAAATCTTTACATTGATCTTACAAACTCAGATCATTTATAAATCATGACTTAGTGTATTACAATCCTTGTGAGTATACAAATGCTCACACTTCAACAATAAATGTTTAGTCTACTTATAGACTTCTCTAATCTAATCGAGTTCACAAGTATTAGCACTTGCTTTAATATACAACTGCCTTTCACTACTATTACAAGGCCTTAACTCAAGAATAATACCAATTTGTAATGTTTCCAACATATTACATCATGAGATCTAAGCAATTATAACAACCAGGTTTTATAACCCAAAAATAACTTCAATCATTTCTTTTGTGTTTATCGGGATCTTCAAATTCCTTGCACATCACTGAAAATGTTTGATTATATCAAGAGTGAGCACGACGGCTCAGCAAGTCTAACAGTTATCACATAACACGTAGTTCACATTTAAGTCATGTTCCATGCTTTGCATTTAATGACATTTAATATATTCATTATACTGCTCATGCTTTGCATTTATCCAATTACTTCATGCATACAAAACATATCAATATTTCCAAATTACACAAATCATTTAACACAGTTCAACTCAAAGCATCAATTGTATATCAACTATTCACATCATATGACTGTACAAAAGTATATTTAAAATCAATTAGCACAAATAAATGCATACATAACAGTATATAACAGGTTTTCAAGAACATCACATATTACTGAAAAAACTTACCTAGATTGCTTCCTCGTTTACACTTACACAATTAAGTTTACCTCATTTGAAAGACCTAATATGATTATCTTTCAATTAGTAACACACATAGGGATTCATTTATCATTCTCAAATAAATTGACTTGATAGCACATAGTTATCTATTTACTAACCCATAAATTAGAGGATCATATTATCATCATTGGATAATATTTTAATTACCGACCAGTATTATTATTAATATCTCATTCATTTACTAATATTATTAAATATTTCACAACATCTTAATTGGTTACCAATATTACTAAGCCCTTAATAATATTTACCCAATTGTCAATATTTTTAATGCTTTAATAATATTTCATCACTTGCTATTATCAGTAAATATTTAATAATAATTTACTCCTTTAGTAATATTTAAAGGCTTAAATAATTAAATGTAAATTGTTTAATCACTTATTATTTCTTTATTTCCTTCACTTTATTTATTTAATATTAGTTAAATAAATAAATAATTTAATTAACTTTACTTGTTATTTATCATTATATAAACAATTATCTAGTTAACCTTATTTTCCTTTAATTATTATCTAATATCATTTAAATAATAATTACTTAATTAATTATCCTCATTTATTATTTAATATTAATTAAATAATAAATAAATTTATTAATTTTATCTCCCTTTAATTATTATTTAATATCATTTAAATAATAATTAATTAACTCATTATCCTTATTTATTATTTAATATTAATTAAATAATAAATAATAATTTTATTAACTTCATATCCTTCTTTATTTACTATTTAATAATAACTAGTTAGTAATCCTTATTTGCTTTAATTATTATTTAATATCAATTAATTAACAATTAATTATAATAATGGTTTTTATTTATTTTATTTATTATTTAAATAATAAATAATTATTAAACTTGGGTCCCAAATTAATTATATTAACTGTTAAACATTTTGATCCATTTTGATTCAAACCACTCCGAACCGACCCGTAGAAAATGGCTCGACCCGACCCGGATAAAAAAATTCATTTTTCTTTGAAAATGGACTAGGGTCCCGGCCTTAGTGTTGCAGAAATATTTTCTAGGTTTTGCCTGCCCGGCCCCTGCTCACACCGATGGCCATAATTTTCTCATTTATTATCCTTTTTGAGCAATTTAAGATCTCACGCGACTGTAAATTCTTCCTCTACAACTTCTCTTTAGATCAAACTTTCAAATTCCAAATGGAATTGGACTCAAAACTGCTCATAACACAGAATGCAAACTAATTTCATAGTTTTGCTTGCTTAAAAGTTTATAAGTTATTTATTTCTTATCGGATTGAGCTCAAATTCGAACCATGGCTTTGTGGATTCATAAATTTACCAAAACCAAAAAGTTTTCATAATAACAACCAATTTTCATACTCCACAACCATGATCAAACTTGACCAAAATCCTTAAGGTTTAGTTTAAAAATACACTTGGCCATAAAAGTCGTTATAAACTCATTCTAACACATTTTTCAACGATTCAAGTTGGGATATTTTTATAACATCTAGATCTATCTATCAAGTTGTAGAGTTCATAAAAATAGCAACCACAACTTATCTCACAACTCAACAAACCACATAACTAATTAGGGTTTTTACTGGAAAATGACCATATACACTTTTCTTATACTTATTCACATAACCAACATATCAAAACATATGTTGAGCATGTTTAACCGTAGATCTACATAAATATTTTAGATCTAACATTATAGAGTATAAAAATAGGTTTTGAACCATTTCAAATACATTTTGACCATATGAAAAGCATATTGACCATGGAAAATACATTGAGTATATCTACACACACACACACACGCACACACACACACACATATATATATATATATATATACCTAGATTCACTCTTGATCTCTTTAAGAATATCATTACCACTTACATATATACATACATATATGAACAAAGACCAAAGTTTTAGCTTTAAGAAATTTTTTTAACCTCCATGGATGATCCACTTTCATAGCTAAGAAGCTTCACCATCAAGAGGCTTTCATCTTTAATCCTTGTTTCAAGATCATCCAACCATCCAAGCTCATAAGATCTAGCATTCTTTCTTTGTTCTTCTCTCTTTTCTCTCTAGATTTTCTAAATGTAGAAAGTTTCTATCATCTAAAATGACTAACTCCTCTCTCTTGCTATTTGGCTAGTGAAATACATACACTTTGTATATCTATCTAACTTCACCCAACACAAGCTATTAGATAGCCTTTACTAGCCATCAATGCTTACTTACACAAGCCCCCTATTATGTCACTTATCACTTGCTTCTACAAATGCTAATTAGCTTATAAGAGAAGCTTTGAAGCCCTCCCCAATGCTCATTTTCTAGCAGATTTTTGGGGCCAATGTGGCCTCAAAAATCTTATTTTTTCTTTTCGTTTTAATGGCTTAATATATCATATATACATATACACCAATCCATGTATGTATTTCCATCATCTTATTTATCATTGGACTAAATTTTGGCTTCCATTTACCAAATCATTGGGCTCTTCCAATTAATTTGTTTGGGTTCTATTTTACTTCTAATTGGACTACTAGATTAATTCCTTTAGGGCTCTCAACAATTTAAATCCATTAGACTTAAGGTTGGGCTACCATAATAACTTTATTGAGCTAAAGTTTGCCACAATTTAATTAAATCATTTGGGTTGGAAATTAAATTCCACCATTGGACTTCTCTACATTTCCATTGGGCTTGCTACATCATTTCGTTGAGCTAGTCAATTAAATCAATATTAGGCTTGACATTTAAATCAATTGGGCTACCAATTAATTCATTTAGTTAATACACTTGGGCTATCCTTTAATTCCTTCTAATATGCCACTTAAGCTACTAGTTTAATTCAATTTGAACTTAATTCAATAACTTCTTTGGACAAATGATATAATCCAATTAGACTTGTTACCTTAAATTGCCTACAGAATTTAATTTTCTTAATTTAGTCCACTAGTTAAATTTCTTAACCGCTTGGACTTCTCTTATTCTACCATTAGGGCTAGAATTTAAATTCATTTGGATCATATTAACTATACATGTAATTATACCTTATTGTGCTAAATTGATTTAATATTGGTTGGACTCTTGGTTTAAACCAACTTAATTCTCTACACTTAGGCTTTACCCATACAACCATCTCAAGGTTTGGGCTTGCTTAAATTAATTCCATTATTGGGCTTTCCTACAACCCACGTTGGGCCTCTAATTAAAATTACATTGGACCAACTAATAAATTTATAATAATTTGGCCCTAAACATTTAATGAATTAGGGTTTGGGACAATTAAAATCCAATTTCACCCCAAGGAAAAACTTGTCATTACTCCTCACCAACCAAGGGTAAAATAGTCTTTAGGTGATTATTTGGACATCTTAGTCATTTCACTATATTTTAGGGTAAAATGGTCATATCTCAATTTCTTTAGACTTTCCTTTTATGAAAACTTTCTATTTATGGAAAATTCCTTCCTTGTATTTTATTCTGTGTTCGTGATTTTGTATTTACTCATCGTATAAATATATAGCTCTTAAAATACCATAAAATATTTATATTAACCAACTCTAGGTTTTAAATTCTCATAGTTTGTGATTACTCACATTTAATTCCTAACACATAAATTAGGTTAAATGTTTAATTACCCCTCCAATCTAGGTTTTGAACATTAACCTTTAATCGTGTTCGATTCCAATTTTTGAACCTTATAAATATCCGGGATATTACAGTCTCATGGCATGGGTGGAGCCAGTACTGGTGACGAGGACCCCAGAGGAAATGGCGAGGACCGTCGAGCAGATGTTAATGATGGTGCTGAGGGTGGGACTGGCAGTGGCACAATGGACGATATTCACTTATCAACTGATGACGATGATGACGACCTAAGGATATAACACTTTGTAGATGTTTTACTTTTATGTATCTAACTACAGTTAGTTTTTGGACTGTACTGACTAGGTTATTGTATTTAGTTAGTTTGAAGATTTATATTTACTTTTATGTTTGGTTTTACAGTGATTATATTTTATGGTTTATGCGATTACATTATGTACACATTTTATGGTTAATTGTATATTTGTAAATGGTTATTAGTATGTGTTAGTCAAGAATTATTTGTTATTTTTGGTTTATAACAAGTACAATTATGTGTATGTAAAAAAAATAGAGATTTTTTGTAAATTTTTCTTTTTTTTTTTTATAAAAAAAGGTCATTAGCGACGGATGTATTAGCGATAGCGTCAGTCCGTCGATAATGATGTATCAGCGACGGACGATACCGTTGTAAATGCCCGCCTTAATTTTTAAAAATTAATGGCATTGGCGACGGCTAGTCCATCGCTGATGATTTTTTATTTATTTTAATATTCTTTATTGGCGATGGATTATACCGTCGTTGATACCGTCGCTAATATATTATTAGCGACGGTAAAGACCGTTGCCAATATTTTTGTCGCTAATGTATCATTGCCAACGGCGGTCGACGTGACATGGGGGCGACGGATCTTACCCTTCGCTAATGACACAATGCCGATGGCAGTGATGTCATTAGCGACGGTTATGTCCATCAGTAATAACCCTTTTTTTGTAATGATCTAAATACAAAACAATAATTAAAGCTACCAAAATAATAACAATGCAAAAATACTAATTACTAACAAAATATATTAAAATATTAACTAACAAACTAAATACAATATTTAAAATAAAAATGACAATACAGAAAAATTAAATAAGAAACATACCCAAAAATTATAAGTTCTGTAAAACCCCTACTTTTATAAAATACAAATTTAATTTTTTCTTTATATATTTTATTCTGAAATGGTAATTGAATAAATTGACAAAAGTTAAAAAAATATTTTGTGCAAATTTTATCTTTTTGGAGAATATTCATTTTGTTGGGGAATATTCGTTCTATCGGGGAATATTCGATTCATACGACAGCGCCGAAATAACCAAACATTGGTGGACATCACAACGAAATATTGTCGAATATAGAAAACGACAAAAGTAATTTTTTAAAATAAAAATAGTCAACGGTAATATTACTTTTAACTGTTAAAATAACCGGTGATAAACGAATAGTAGAACACGGTATTGCACAGTAACATACAATATTGCATAGTATTTCATATTATTGAATTGATAAAGTGACTATTATACAATTATTAACTTTATTGAATCAATAATTGTCATATACACAATAATTCATATTATTGAACTGATAATTGTCACAGTAACATATGTACAGTAATTCATATTACTGAATCAATAATTATCATTAAACAGTAACGTGCTCTTTCTTTTATTTATTTTCTATATTATTGTTATCCCTATTATGATATTGATTAAACTATTGTATTCCATTATTAGTTGGTTTTTCTACTAGTATTGTGAGTATCTAACTCAGAAAGTCAATTACACTACATTTATAATAATTGGTCATAATAATGAATAATTGTGAATTATTGATGAATAATTGAATTGATAAAGTTATTTATTTTATTATAATAAATTATATAAAGTTATTTACTTTATATAAATTATGTAATGTAAATTATTTTATTATAATATATTATATAAAGTTATTTATTTTATATATAAAGTTAATTGATTTATATATAAAATTAGTTATTTTATTTATAAAGTTAATTGATTTATATATAAAGTTAGTTGTTTTATATATAAAGTTAATTGATTTATGTATAAAGTTAATTGATTTATATATAAAGTTAATTATTTTATATATAAAGTTAGTTGTTTTATATATAAAGTTAATTGTTGTTATTAAATGAATGGTACGGATTAAAGATAATGTAATAATTATAAAATTTGAAATGAACTATGTAGATTAAAGATGATCTTTAAATGAATAGTTTAGATTAAAGAAATTTTAAAAGATGAAATGAGTGGTATGAATTAAACATTATCTTAAAATATACGGTTTGGATTAAATTAGAAAATCTTGGATTATGTTAAGTTTTTTGGCTATAAATAGAAGTCTTAACTTAAGAATTTTTCATAAACTTCCTTACTTCTTCTTTCTTTCACTCTCTAAATATTACTTTGTGTAAGTTCTCTCTAAATGTGCTAAAGTCATCTTGAGTATTAGTGAAGATCTATAAGTGTACAATTATTATTCAAGTAAGATTTTTTATAAAAGTTATATAAGCACCCACACACATCACACGGTGTTTATAAATCTTCCTTTAGAAGTCTCTTCCTTTAGAAGATTTATTTTGAAAAACTTCATTTGAAAGATTTATTTTGAAATATTATTTTCTTTCAAAAATTATATTGAAGTTATTCTACTTTATTCTATCAAATCACTTTTGATGATTTCATACGAATTCGTATATACCATGAAATTATATATGGTAGTTACTAATTAAATTATAAATATATAGGTTGATCAACTTCATTTAAATCAATATTCAGTCACGTGTTAAGGTAAGGGGCATCATTCTTTTCATACTTGTAGAAGGATATCATTTTTTTTCTTACTTGTAAGGGATATCATTTTCTTTCATACTCTTAAATTTACTATGGTAAGTATTGTTCAGTAAAATTCTTAAAATGATTATATACTCCTTAATAGTTTTTGCTTCATTTATATCATTTCAATTGAACCTTCTTATTTTTCTGAATCTTTGTATTGAACTTTAACTGTTATTCTGAACTGTGGATCTTGAATATCATTCATGAATTTGAGTCCAAATTACGTTGACAATTTGGACATTATTTGACTTATGACAAATTATCATGTTATTCTATTCATCATTTATATCTCTGTTGTTATTCTAATCATCAAGAATCAAGTTATTGTGAATATATGTGGCCTGAGACACAAATGATAGGATAAATGTGATATAATTGTTATGTGTCTTTTAGGGCATGTGGTGAATGTTCTCTTTGGTCTAGGACAAAGAAGAACTATTATTTGGTATGATTATGACCAAAGACTGTAAACTGATATGATCATGACCATTGGTGTTATATTTGAATATCTTTGGTCTGGGACAAAGAAGAATTGTTATTTGGTATAATTATGACCAAATGATGTAGACTGGTATGATCATGATCATTGGTGTTATATTTGAATATTATTGGCCCGTAGTGCAAAGATGAACTGTTGACTTGCATGATTATGACCAGGAACTGTGAATTTGTATTATCATGACCAGTGGTGTTTCAGATGATAAAAGTTGATGATATTTTTATGAAAAAGATAAGTTAGTGGACATCATAATCTACATGATTCTTCTAATGGATTATTCATTCTGTTGCTATTATTGATCTAAAACTTATTGTTTATAATATTATATCAAGAACTCAACTGTTGAAGACTAATGATAATTTACTTATTGTTATCTTAGTCATGATATTTCTTTACTGGTCTATTTGAGTTTACTCTTTCTTTTTGTTCCATTGTTCTTTAGGAAATGAGAGAGTAACTAGGTCTAGTCGGAGAATGAAGTGAATGTTCGAGAGATAGGTATAGTAGTCCTCACATATTGTAAATAATGTGACAATAATAGTAAAAACTTAGTTGTATATTATTGAGTTCCATATTTTTGTACAATGTACTGTTTTGTAATAGTTACTGTACATGTTTTGGCGTCTCAAATTGGACTATGTAGACCCAGATTTGGGGGCATCGCAAGTTCTACAGATTAACTACGTCCTTAATGACGAAAATTTAATTAAGGAGGTCTTTTTATAAAAAAAACCCTCACACAATAAGGTCCTTACTCAATATTGGAGATGCTTATTGTTGGTGAGTGAAACAAATGGTCAAGCCCTTCTATTTATAGATTTAGAAAATAGTAGAGGTTTTCAATTAGTTGAGGTGTGACTAAAGATACATTAACAACCAATGTGGGAAGGGGCAAAACTTGGATCATTACAGCTAAGGTGGCCAAACCCTAGGTGCCCCTAATGAACATCGTGTAATATTACTCTAATATCAAGAAATCAAATAAACTTTTGGGTGAAACTCTTTTTTGTTAATGCTAGCGTTTGTTAAAGAGAGAATATAACATTCCAGTAAAATGAATTCAGTTACATTGATAATGCAGCTTAGCTCCTTATATACTGACAGAAACAGAAAACTAACTCCTAGCAAACTAGCATACTTATGAAATTACATTAGAACCCTTCATAACAAAATACTAATTTGTAAGGTTATCAGTTAAAATACAGGGAGTACAATGTACAAATTATGCAGTTCCTTATATATGCTATCAGCATGCACCTAATACATTCTATAATCCAATTTATGCTACTGGTCCACATTAATTGCCAAAATGGATAAACAAAAAGGTCTAATACCATGTACAGATAATGATACATGTTGCCAAAAAATGTTGCAATTTTTGTTGTGAATAGACGATTACCCATATATTTGTATATATCTAAGTAACGTGACACCATATTTGATGGTAATAAAAAATATAATAATTGTCGCAAAATATAGCAGAAACCCATCGTGTATATAGAATATGAGGGGATTAAGTGAAAAATAGGCTAAACTTAGTCTGTAAAAATTAGATAAGCAAAATATTTAGATCCACGAACTTGTTACCATCCAAGCAACAAATAAAGGATAGTGATCCTACAACACAAGGTGGACTTTGAATTCAGATCCTAAAAGTCTTTAGAATATACAAGCAAGTACCAGTACTAGTCTTCGCCACGGCACTGGTTCGTAGTTTTATTTAAACATTCTCCATCCACCAACAAGAACATTCAATTGCAAAAAACACTTGGCAAAATGTGCCGAGTAAAAAACTGGCTAACTTATTTGCTTATATTTTCTCTACTCAAATCTTGCACTTCCATCGATACCATCACCCTTGACAAACCTCTCGAAGATGGCGACGTTCTAATTTCTAACGGAGAAAACTTTGCCCTCGGATTCTTTAGCCCCTGGAATTCTAGCCGCAGATATGTCGGTATTTGGTACAACAAAGTTTCAGAGAAAACTGTTATTTGGGTTGCCAACCGAAATAATCCAATAACCGAGAAATCTGGAGTTTTATCGGTTAACCAAACTGGAAATCTTGCCTTACATGGCCAAAACAGAGATATTCCGATTTGGTCAACTAAAGTTTCAGACAATGTCAAGGGTAGCGGCTACTCAGCTCAACTCTTGGATACAGGAAATTTTGTTTTGTTTCATAGCAATAAGAATATTGCATGGGAAAGCTTTGATTATCCAACAAATAATTTAATTTCCTACATGAAAATTGGGGTGGACCGAAGGACGGGCCTAAAGTGGCACTTGACATCATGGAAGTCACGGGACGATCCAGCAACTGGTGAGTATTCTTATGAAATTGATATTAATGGGTCGGTACCTCAGTTGTTCTTGTACAAGAATTCCGATCGTTTATGGCGGGGCGGGCCTTGGAACGGGCTTAGATGGAGCGGTATAGCTACAGCTGGAAAGCCCCTACCGCCTAATTTCCTCTTTAATTCCACTTACATCGACAATGATAATGAGTATTCGGTGATGTATGCTGTGCATAATCCCTCGGTTCTATCAAGAATCTTGCTGAACGAGACATCTGGGGTGATCGAACGTCTCATGTGGAGCGAGGAGGAGCGAAGATGGGTCGGGTACTGGTCCGCCCCGAAGGACCAGTGTGACAACTATGCCCATTGTGGGGCTTTTGGTAATTGTAACCCATACAATGTGGGTGAGTTTGGGTGCAAGTGCCTACCGGGCTTTGAGCCCAAGTCGGAACATGATTGGTACCTGAGGGATGGGTCTAATGGATGCATGAGGAAGCGGGCCGGGCAAGTGTGTCGGTGATGGGTTCTTGATGGTTCCTGGTTTGAAGGTACCCGATGCGACGAGTGCACATATGAACATGAGTTTGGAGATTAAAGACTGCGAGAAAATGTGTTCGAGGAATTGCACGTGCACAGCGTATGCAAGTGCGAATGTGAGTGGAGGAGAAAATGGGTGCATTATGTGGTATGGGGATTTGATAGATATTAGGGAGTTGCCAAATGGTGGTCGAGATGTTTTTGTACGTGTGGATGCTATTACATTAGGTATGTCTTATTTGTCTTATTTGATTCGTTTATATGCTAATATTTTCATGATTTATATTGAACGGTTGTCCCTTTTTTTGTTAATATATATAAGAAAAATTAAATTTTGATGAACTTATAAAGGTGGATTACTTGAATTTATGGTATGAAAGAAGCTAAGATATGTATGCTGCCAAGCTATGAATTTTTTTTGAGCTCATCTACATTCTTGCTGTATAAGATTTTCTAATTCTAATTAATTCTATAATGAATACTCATGGAAATTTCATTACGGATGTTTAAATAGATTGCCTGAAAATTATCTCAGTAAAATTCAGAGAAGGTAGCTAGCTAATGCCATAAGTTTTTCTATTGTTAGAAAATAAAAAATGGAAAAGCCAAAAAAAAAAAACCCACCTTGATACTGTGTTTATCAAGGACTTTTGAATTAACAGTCTCAAATGTAAGGCCTTTTTTTTTAAATAAGGGAATTTATTTTGCATGTTCATTTAATTTCAAATGTTTATTTATTTATTTTTTTTGAAAAAATTATTTTACAAGCAATACACATTTTGTAAATTATTTATTTTGGTGCTTTTTTCTTCTTCTTACAGCTGAATATTCAAAGAAGTCTAAAGGATTTAATGGCCATGTCAAGGTCGTGATTGTGATACTATCCCTTGCTGCAGTGTTGAGCATACTTCTGTTAGCATATTGGTTGGTGGTAAGAAAAAGGAGAGGTAAATTCAAATTTAATATAAATCTCCATTAGTATTAATTAAATTCATGTACAATCCTAATGAACCTTTGGATTGAAAAAAATGAATTGGTAAAATAATAGAATAAAGAAGAAAATGGAATGGAGAGTGTAATGATCTATTCTATTCTTGAGTAAAATAAATCATTCCATACACTCACTCAAAGAATAAATTTCACACATTTGACATAAATAAGACTGGTTCATTACAATAGAACAACCAAATACAATTTTTCTTCATTCTTGAAATCCAAATGTATATACACTGAATGATTTTAATTTATACGATTAGTGTTATGTAACAAGAAGTCTGAATTAGAATCCTTTCCATTACATCTATTCTTCAATTTTTTTCAATACACATTTAGTGAAAAATATTACTTTTAGCGACAATATAAACGACTCAATTATTTGCGATAAATTTTATTATGATGCTAATAATTTGCATCAAATTTTATTGCAACACTAATATAATAATTGTGTTGTTGAATATGTATTAAATTTTTTTTGGAGGATATATGTAATAGAGGGAATCCTAATCTGTGAAGGCTCAATTGTAATTATTTTTTTGTTGTTGGATAAGATAGATTTATATATAACTGCATAACAAACCAACTTTTTCTCAATAAAAATTTAGTGACATACATGTTGCTTAGTTGTAGTTACTTGTATATTTATTGAGGCTCATTCGTATCTTTTTACAAGTACAGTTAGGAAAAGTATTCAAAGACATCAAGAACTGTTAATTGTTTCCAAAAATAGTGATATATCATCCTTCGGAGGCTCTCCGAGAGGAGTCGAGATGAATGAAAGTGGGACTAGTGATGATGTGCAATTATTTTCCTTAAGCACCATTATTGCTGCTACAAGCAATTTTGCTTTTGCTAACAAACTCGGAGAAGGTGGTTTTGGCACCGTGTATAAGGTAGCTTTTAAAAGTTTATAATTTAACAACTTATTACAATTGAACAAATGAATAATCAATGAACTGTTATTTTTAGGGTCAACTGCATGATGGACAAGAAATTGCAATAAAAAGATTGTCAAATGGTTCAGAGCAAGGGATAGAAGAATTTAGAAATGAAGTTACATTGATAGCAAAACTTCAGCACAGGAATCTTGTGAGACTTTTGGGATACTGCATTGAAAAAGAAGAGAAAATGCTAATCTATGAGTACTTGGCAAACAAAGGATTGGACTGCTTCATTTTTGGTATGCAATATATATATATATATATATATATATATATATATATTTCCTTTAACTTCCAATTCAGTCATATTTTGTGAGACCCTTATGGTTATTCGGATCGAATCCCAAAATTGAGTTACGATGAATCTCTAAATCTTTAGCGATGGACGCTCCACCACTGAGATGGTTATCGTGACGGCTTTAGTCTGTTGTTGATTCCTTATATTCTAGTAGTGAGAAAATGCTAATTTATGAGACCTCGAATTGTAAATGGTTGTATGGAGAATATATTTGTTAGTCGTTTGATTTTGTTGAACTCTTAAATTGTGATATACAGATAAGGTGAAGAGATCAATGGTAGATTGGAGAAAACGGTTTGGAATCACTTTGGGAATTGCTCGAGGGATGTTGTATCTTCACCAAGATTCGAGACTAAGGATCATTCATAGGGATCTAAAAGCCAGCAATGTTTTACTAGATGCCTCCATGAACCCCAAAATATCAGACTTTGGTATGGCTAGAATATTTAGTGCTGACCAAATGGAAGAAACTACAAAAAGAGTAGTTGGAACATAGTAAGTTACACTTTCACTTGGTATATACAAATAGATAGAGGGCAAAACATTAATCTCATTTTGTTTATACATATGATTATTGCAGTGGTTATATGTCACCGGAATATGCAATGGAAGGTCTTTTCTCAATAAAATCTGATGTTTTCAGCTTTGGAGTTTTACATTTAGAAATCATTAGTGGCAGGAGGAACATGAGTTGCTATCAGGAAAATTCAGTGAACTTAATTGGGCATGTAAGTAAACAAATACATGCTTATACCTTTTACATGATAGCAAGCATACATTCTCCTTTCAAAAATATCATTCCTAAAAATCACATTTTCGATGTCATGCAAGCATGGTGATATTTTTAAGGGAAAAAAATAAGGGAAGAAACTAAAATTTTATTCCTTCACTGCCTCAATATACGCCTTCCTTGACGTTTTTGTTACTTCGTTACTCGGAGTCAGTTCCTCATTTATCCAAAAGATGATATCATGCTGCTTCTTTTTTCCAGGTTTGGGATCTTTGGAGAGAAGGTAAAGCCTTGGAAATAGTTGATCCAACATTGTGTAAAGCGTATGATGTTCGCGAAGCTTTGAGATGCATTCATATCGGGCTGTTGTGTGTGCAAGAATCTGCTGATATTCGACCAACTATGTCTGAAGTAGTCTTTATGCTATGTAATGAAACAAGTCTTCCCACTCCACGCCAGCCTGCTTTTATTAATAGAAGACTGGGTACTGGTCCTGCACACTCGAGTTTAATCAGTGTTGGAGCCGTATCTAATAATGAGATTACAGTAAGTATGGTTCAAGGTCGTTAACTGTAATTTTGTAATGAAAAGCTAAATAAATAAACAGCCTCTACCAAGTAGCCAAGAAAGAGTAGAATTTTATTTGTAATTTGAAAATGTGTAGTGTTCAGAGTAATTTTTAAATTCTTAAATATATTAATTATTATTTTGCTAAGAGTAATGTTATTGCATTACAAAAGATAAAACAGAAATTATGTTCAAAAATTAGTTTTAGCTCAACAGGTGAAATTAAAGTGTTTCCACAGTACTTATTATGTTGCATTTCAGATGTCCAAGAACAAAGAAAACTGAAAAAGAAAAAAGAAAAGAAAAACCTGTCCCAAATTTAAGTGTATTCAACTCAGAGTATTTGTATACCCAGAGTTACATTGCAACTTTGCAATACTTAATACGGAGTATTATCAAAGTTGCATGCAATTCTTCGCTATATATATGTGCAATTTATTTTTTACATTCAACTTTTCAAAATTATCAACTACACTCGATCCAAATCTGTTATCACTTAGGTGTGTACCTGTACCTTTACATCTTCTGTTAGAAATTGAACTTTATTTTATATTTGTGGCTTAATTGTTGTCAAGATTGGGTTTAATAAACCCATTTGTGGGTATAATTTAAGTAAATATAAATGTGTAATTTGTTTCCTCAAATGGGGACATGCAATAATGTTTTTTTATATTTAATTTGTGTATAAATCATTTGATTTGTGTTACCAAGACATTTGAAAATGTGCAAAATTATTTGATAAAAACTAACTTTCCTTTGTTCCTTTCAATAGAAAAAAGACTACTAGTTACTTTATAAATACAAGAGATGTAGTTTATTTTATTTTGCAATAAAAGAAAAATATTGATAATTATTTAAATTCTAATTAACAACTAAATTATTACTAATATGTAACCTACATATTTAGTAATAATAAGTGTAGTTAAAAATAAAATTTAATAGTCTAATATATATGTAACTTACAAATAAGCATATATATATATATATATGGGAGCTGATCTAGGGCAAAAGGTAGTTAGGAACACAATTTCAGCAACCTCATCTCTCACCGTTCATTGCAGGATCTAATGGTTAGGAAGAGGCCTGGTCGCTAGTCCTAACAGCGGCTAGAGAGATTTTTTTTTTCTATTTTTTTTGCCTGACCGCTAGTCCTAGTAGTTGTCAGGC
Organism: Hedera helix; assembly: GCA_947179155.2. Lineage (NCBI taxonomy): Eukaryota > Viridiplantae > Streptophyta > Magnoliopsida > Apiales > Araliaceae > Hedera > Hedera helix. Next base: position 9,861,217 of record OX359274.1, read on the forward strand.
CAAAATAAAAAACGACGTAGTTTGTCTGGCTTCTAGTCCTAGTAGCGGCAATGCAGACTTCTTCGTTTTTAGTTTTTGGCCTAGCTGCATATAGGAGTTGCGGCAAGGCCAAAACCAAAAGGATTTTGGTTTTTTTATGAGTTCAAATTTGAAGAAAATCATAGCAATTGAAGATTTTGATAACCATGACTTATAAGATTTATTAATATCATTCACGTACATTTAAATTATATACATAATATCATTTTAATTTTTGATTTTTTTTAAATCACCAACTTCTATAAATCAATTATTTTAATATATTCCTTACCAAATAATAAAATATTTATTTTTATATATTTATTATTTATATAAAATATTTATTATTTTGATAAGAAATATATAAAAATAAATAATTTATAGAAGTTGGTGATTTTAAAAAAAATCAAAATTTATATAGTTTTTAATTTTTATAAATATTTTAAAATTTAAAATTATATTATGTATATAATTGAAATGTATGTGAAGGATATTGATAAATCCCACAAGTCATGGTTATCCAAATATTTAACTGTCGTGATCTTCTTCAAACTTGAACTCATAAAAAAATCAAAATCATTTTGGTTTTGGCCTGACCGCAACTCCTATATGCGGTCAGGTCAAAAACCAAAAACGACATAATCTCTGTTTGACCGCTACCAGGACTAGCGGTCAGGCAGACTATGTCGTTTTTTATTTTAGCTTGACCACTACTAGGACTAGCGATCAAGCCTCTTCCTAGCCATTAGATCATGCAATGAACGACGAGAGATGAGTTTGCTGAAATAATGTCCCTAACTAGCGCATGCTCTTAATCAGGTCCATATATATATATATATATATATATATACATGCAAGAAGTAAGTTTTTACAAAATGATTCTTTTGCACAAAAAATATTCTCTCTTTTCTATCTTCTCCAATTTTTTTATAAACATATAACTATCACAAAGCAGTTTTCATTTGGAACAAATTGTGAATTACTATCACAAGATTGTTCAATCTTGAGTCTTAACATATATCATGGAGTTATATTGTCTACAACTCTTAGCAAATCGAATGTGATGGGGGTGATAAAGACCTTAAGGACATGGATTACCAGTGTCATGTCTTTTATGCCATTTTTGATTTTATGGAGCTGTGATTCATAAAATCTAAGGTCTTATCTGATTTATTAGAATCACAAGTCACTTTGAGTTCTCTACGCTAAGAAAATGTTCAATGTTCGTACACCTTTTTTTATGTACACATGCCTTGGAGTTGTTTGATAGAATATTGTTGAAAAAATATAATTTTTTCAAACAAGTGGGAAATTGTTAGAAATTGTACCTTATTTTATATTTATGGCTTAGTTATTGTCAAGTTTGGGTTTACTAAACCCATTTGAGGAAATAATTTAAACAAATATAAATGTGTAATTTATTTTCTCAAATGTGGAGAATAAAAGAGAACTTCATTTAATTTGTATAGAAATCATTTGATTTGTGTTACTGAGACATTTGATAAGCTGTAAAATTGTTTGATAAAAATAAACTGTCCTTTGTTGCATTCAATAGAAAAAAAAGACTACTAGTTACTTTATAAGTACAAGAGTTTTAGTCTATTTTATTTTAGAATAAAAGAAAAATATATATTGATAACTATTTAAATTCTATTTAACTACTAAATTATTACTAATATGTAACCTAGATATTTCATACTATAAGTGTCGTTAAATATAGAATTTAGTAGTCTAATATGTAACTTACAAATATGCATGCATATAGATGTATATTACATAAGATATATACATGGAAAAAGTAAGCTTTTACATGTGAGAAAATTATTCTTTTGCACAAAAATTATTCTTTATTTTCTATTTTCTCCATTTTTTTTACAAACATATAACTATCATAAATCAGTTTTCATTTGGAACAAATTGTGAATTGCTATCACAAAATTATTCAATCTTGATACTTGACATATATCATGGAGGTATATCGTCTGCAGCCCTTAGTAAACCAAATGTAATGGGAGAAACAAAGACTTTAAGGACATGGAACCCTCATGTCATGTCTTTTACGACATTTTTGATTTTATGGAACTACGATTCTTACATCTTCATACAAAATATCATATATATATATATATATATATATATATATATATATATATATATATATATATATATATATATAAAATAAAGCGGCTCAAATTTCAAGACTTCAATATTCAATGGCCTCAAATCAATTGGGGCTTCAACATCCAACGGTCATTAATCTATCTCTCATTTTCCACCCCAATTCAACATCTTTTTTTTCAAAAATCTATCCACTCACATTTTTCGGCCAAATATTACTACTACTACTACTACTACTACTACTACTACTACTACTAATAATAATAATAATAATAATAATAATAACAATAACAATAACAATAATAATGATAACAATAATGATGATGATGACGATGATCACACAATAACAATAACAATAACAATAACAATTAATAATAATAATAATAATAATAATAATAATAATAATAATAATAATAAGAATAATAATAATAATAATAATAATAATTAAAAAAATTTGTACGTAAACAACATGGGTCACCCTTTTGGCATTGACGCCATTTTCCTGTTTTTCGGGTATTGCGGTTGTTATGTTTCCACATGCAAATTGATTTGGGCGGGAAATCATAGGGACATGTCAAATTCATTTTAATTGATTTATAAGTTATTTTAGGTTGCAAAGAGTTTTTAAGTAATAGAGTATTTTTGAAATTTGAATCTACGTCGTGCCTTCAGGCATAGATAATTACGTGTCATCTCTTTGGTGTTTTTGCGGGCTATATCGAGAGCAATTATTGTAGTAGATTCTGACTCATGATATGAGAATCTTTTGTCCAATTTCAAGAAAAAAATGTTATGGTGATGCGATTTAGTTGCTGTTATGACAATACTTTTTTGTTTGGACTTAGATGGCTCATTTTATATTTATGGGTATATATGCAAAGGGCTTTCTTTTGGATTTTTACATCTTTTTTTTTTCTCCATCATTGGATCCTACCAAATGACTTGCAGTACTACTATTTTTTCACATGAAATATTGTTCGTGAATCATATTGATCGATGGTTAGAGATACTAGAGGCAAATAAATGCTGCTAAACTTTCCATTCCGTTTTGTCAATAAAGGAAAGGTGTGTGGGATATATGAAAATACTATATTACACAAATTTGAGCCCGCTATCGTCAATCAATTAATTGTTTAAACCTGCCAATAACTAATTTTAAGTTGGGAATGAGTAGCACACTAATGTTTGCTTAAAAAAGAAACTATGACGAAATTGAGTATCAACCTTTTTGTATTAATGGTTGAACTCTCAGTTCTATTATGGAACTGAGAGTTCATAACAGTTTTAGATTTTTCAATCTATAAATATTAGATACAATACTCAACTGTTATATTAATTGTACTGTGCCTTCAGGCACGAGTTATCCCTAGTATATATTGTACTTTTAATTTTGTCTAAGATGAGAGTAAATACTCAACGTAAGAGAGGATTGGATCCGGTTACTCCTAAAAAATACGGTGGAAAGAGGAGGTTGTTTGTTCCAGGAAACAAGGTGGTTGTTAGATGGCCCTACAAAATGCGTGTTTATCGGAGGACTCGATCTGCTCCTTTTTATGACAAAGGGATTCTGGATGAGATGTTTGATCCATTATTTAGGATTGGAACTGATGTTCCATTTTCTGATTACTTCTGTCTGCCAGCTCTTGGTTAGGGATTAGGAGAAAGACATGGTCGGCGTATAAAGTTGTATTCAATTAATCTAGACGGCATTATCAAATTTGAAGAAGATAACGGAAGTACCCAAACCTTATCCGAAAATGTAGATGTTGGAATGTCTGAGAGCTCTGAACCTAAAGGAATTGGTGTTGGATGTATTTACGTAATTCTGGACAGAGAACCAAACAAAGTGTCCAAGCCTGGTTTTGATGATGTGTTTGTAAGAGGGGAAGGAGAACATGTATCTCGTGTTGGCGTTCATGTCTGTCCAGATGTAACTAGTCGGTTCACTATTTTATGTCGTGAGACATTTTAATTTTTTCATGCTCCAGTTGGCGGATGTGTAGTTATAAAGAGATTTATTCCCCTCAAATATAAAAGGATTATAAGTAGTTTTACAGATCGTGGGATAGAAGTTCGAGGGAGCTATTCTAATTGTAAATATAATTGTCCCTTGATCTTTTGTGTATGGAAGAGTAGAGAAAGATGTCGAATTTCCATTAATATAAACTCAAGAATTGTGTATTACCATTAATGAAATAAATGTGTATTCATCCTCCTTAATTCATGTTCATCCTACACATTTCATTAAGTTTTGAGAGATAAAAAGTACGAAATACCAAAATTTAACAAATCTCTTATTAATGGTGGTAAACGCAGCAGGCCTTTACAATAATCAACAAAAAAAATGAAGGAAAAAACTAAAATTTTGGTTTGCCAGGTGGTGTCATCTGCTGCTTCATTGCTTTAATAGTTGATTTAACAGTTGTACTTGTTAGTACGCCCAACTGTTCAGTTGTTAACATAACATTTGGTACGGATGAAGCACCAACTTCAGAAATTGATGGACCGGGATCTTCGTCGTTGATTTGATTTTCCAAAGGAATTCCAGATAAAGAATTCCTTGCGCAATGTGTGCTGACGTCCGAGTGGGCCTTTCCTTGTAAACATGTAACTGTTCTAACAAATTGGTTAGGTTGAATGTGTTCTGTAGATATAGTTCTACACAATTGTTTGTCCAGTATAGTATCTGCCACATGCCAGACGTCCAGTTGATCTTCATTAAATTTAGGGTTTAATATATGAATCTTAGGAGGCCTAGAAGTATCAATTCTGGGTCCTTTGAAGTGGTTAACCTTAAATTGGCTTTGAACTTGCAATAAAAGATTTTGGACGTGAGATTAGAATTCTCTAATCTGTATTTGGTCGTCCAAGGACAATCTTCTTCCTTTAACGATGAATAACAGTCACCATAATAACAAATCTGTACAGGACAAGTGACTGGAAAAACAAATTGGGCCTGCTCTGCGTCTTTACCTTGTAAACGACAGTCATATATACTCAGTCAGACTGTTTCAGTGGCGTTTCCAGGGATGTATGGCTTGTATATGATGTAGTAGCTATCGATGATTATCGCCCTTTGGGCGATCCTCTGTTTTGTTCTTTGGAATAGAGATGGGAAGGTTAGCTTGATCGACTGTGATTCAGAAGATGCCATGGCTTCTATGGAGGCTTTATGTGTTTGATCGGAGAGAGCGTCGTCGACATTAAGTTCCATGGTTATGGAGTGTGTGAGTAAACTGTTCAGATTGGGGAAGAAGGCATATATTTATAAAAGGCTATTGTTGAAATATACGGTCACTTCGTACTTTTGAACAGTTCCACATAAAACAGTAATAACCGCTACTTCAAAGTCCTACATTGGCTGGAGCAGCGAAGTGACTTTTTTATAAAAAAAAAAGTATGAAAAGACGATCTTACCCTTGCCCTTTGGGAACGCCTCTAATATAATATTACAAAGGCGTTCCCTGCCACGTGTCTGCTGGTGATTGGCTGAGAGGGAATATTCGGGGAATATTCGCTACAGTGAGGGTAGTACGGTCAAGGGCATTTTGGGAAGAAAAATATGAACAGGGTACGCGCAACGCCTTTTTGGGCGAGAAGTGAGTACTGTAGTGAAAAGTGAGTAAGTTAGGCACAGTAGCCACTGTAGTTAAATGAAACGACACGGGAGGTGTCGTTTTGAGGAGTAGTTGGGAAGCTTCCTTTTGACGCTTTATTAAAGTAGTGGGACCCACTGACATGCTGTCAGTGCTTTTATCTGGTAAGTGAGGAATAAAAAAGTACACATGTATTTTTTGCGTATCTACTTTTTTCTGATACCTTCAGCGTTTTGACTGATTTACAAGATGGCTGTATATAGGTCATTTCCAATATATATTTACTCTTTTGTATTAGGTGATGGTTTCGAGACCCATTAACTGATGTTTATTTCTTCTTATACTCTGGAAGATCATAGTTTGATACTGACCCTGATTATTTGCTTCATTATATTTTTTATTATAACTGGGTACTTATTGTATGTTTATTGTGTACTGAGATTATTGGACTTTTAATTTTGTCTAAGATGAGAGTGAATACTCAACGTAAGAGAGGATTGGATCCGGTTACTCCTCAAAAATACGGTGGAAAGAGAAGGTTGTTTGTTCCAGGAAACAAGGTGGTTGTTAGATGGCCCTATAGAAAGCGTGTTTATCGGAGGACTCGATCTGCTCCTTTTTATGACAAAGGGATTCTGGATGAGATGTTTGATCCATTATTTGGGATTGGAACTAATGTTCCATTTTCTGATTACTTCTATCTGCCGGCTCTTGGTCAGGGACCAGGAGAAAGACATGGTCGGCGTATAAAGTTGTATTCAATCAATCTAGACGGCATTATCAAATTTGAAGGAGATAACGGAAGTACCCAAACCTTATCCGAAAATGCAGATGTTGGAATGTCTGAGAACTTTGAACCTAAAGGAATTGACGTTGGATGTATTTACGTAGTTTTGGACAGAGAACTAAGCAATGTGTCCAAGCCTGATTTTGATGATGTGTTTGTAAGAGGGGAAGGAGAACACGTATCTCGTGTTAGCGTTCATGTCCGTTCAGATGTAACCAGTCGGTTCACTGTTTTGTGTCGTGAGACATTTCAATTTTGTCATGCTCCAGTTGGCGGATGTGTAGTTATGAAGAGATTTATTCCCCTCAAATATAAAAGGATTATAAGTAATTTTACAGATCGTGGGATAGAAGTTCGAGGGAGCTATTCTAATTGTAAAAAGAATTGTCCCTTGATCTTTTGTGTATGGGAGAGTAGAGAAAGATGTCGAATTTCCATTAATGTAAACCCAAGAATAGTGTATTACCATTAATGAAATAAATGTGTATTCATCCTCCTTAATTCATGTTCATCCTACACATTTCATTAAGTTTTGAGAGATAAAAAGTACGAAATACCAAAATTTAACAAATCTCTTATTAATGGTGGTAAGCGCTGCAGGCCTTTACAATAATGAACAAAAAAAACGAAGGAAAAAACTAAAATTTTGGTTTGCCAGGTGGTGTCTGTTGAATATTGAATGGTTAAATTTGATGATAAGAAATAATGTACAAGGGCTGTATTAGATAAGATCAAAACTGTTAGGTTGATCTCTTGATATAAATGTATAAAAGTCTTTTGTGTTGTACTAAGACTTAGATAGATCAAAACTGTTAGGTTGATCTGTTGGTGTAATAAAATCGTAGAATGGACTCTACGATTTCAGTCAAGGAAACTCTACGATTTGAACAGACTCTATGATCAAGACAACCAATCGTAGAACGGACTCTACGATTTTGGTCAAGAAGACTCTACGACCAAACAGACTATGTTCTTAACGAGAAACCTTAAATCGAACTCTACGATCAACAGTCTAACAGTTGAGTAAACTCTACGATGATAGTAAGATATGATCCTTTACAGATCAATCACGACAGCAAGGATATTCTTAGAGTTGATCATGGAAGGTCGTTGAGCAAAAAGGCAAGAGACATCACGACTCTCAGATCAGGAGCTATTCTATTCAAGAATTCAATCTACATTGATGTAACCAAAAAGGAAACTTCTGCAAATCGATCAAAGTCAAAAAAGTCAGGGGACTGACCCAAGCGCACTATGTAACAGAAAGAAGACTTTCAAGGCAGAAAAGTCAGAGGACTGTGTCCTATTAGTCCTATAGTTTGGAAGGACCAAACGACTCTATGAAAGTTGGTAGGAACCTACGACTGACATATTTGTCCCAAAGGAAAAAGAAAACAACCTTCCATGGACTAACAGGTCAGATCAAATAAAATCTCATCAGAGCTTTAATGAGCTATATTAATATAATATACAACAGCTCTCCTCTATGAGGTAACAGAAAGAAACACAAGCTCAAGCAGATGGTCTAACGGAAAGAAACACAAGCTCAAGCAGATGGTCCAACGGGAAGAAAACTGAAGCCCTAACTTCTTAAATACTAAGATCGGCAAAAGAGAAAACTAATTCTGCACGAAGAAAAATATACGCAAGAAGTGAAAAAGATCAAACTAATAAGAAAGCTTGCATTGCTACTAAGTCCTTCGAAAAACTCAAGCTAATAGCAACTTAGTAGCACATCCAAATATACATCACTCCAGGAGAGTTCTTTGTGAACTAGTGTATCCAAGTCTGTTAGACTTGTAGAGTTCTTGGTGAACTAAAGTTCCAAGACTGCGGGTCTTGAAGGAATCTTAGTGATTCTGAAATTGTAAAAGTATCCTTAGTGGATTTGCTGCTGGAAGAGCAGAACAGTGGAGTAGGAGTCTTGTGAGCTCTAAACCACTTAAAACCCAGAGTCTTTCTTATTGTGTCTTTAATTTGCTATATCTGCCATATAATTGCTTGTTGAATTATTACTCTAACATATCAAGAAAAGGGTAACCAAATCATATTCCGCGGTGTTAAACTTTTTGATTAAGAATTAAGTAAGTAAGATTCCTTTAAGTAAAAGAAATGTTTTTAAATAATCTATTCAATCCCCCCTTCTAGATTTCTATCGTGTCATTGGGAACTAACAATTGGTATCAGAGCAGGTTCTCACATCTAAAGCCTTACAAGCTTGAGTAGATCAAATGGCACTAAACAAGAATGGATCGGAACTCGGTGGGGGTAACAGACCACCTATGTGTAATAAAGAAAAATTTGCAAACTGAAAAGTTCGTATGCAGGCTTACATGGATGCTATAGATAATGAACTGTTCGAGACAGTGCTAAATGGGCCGATCATACCAATGAAGCTTGCACTATCAACTGAAGATCCAAGTAAGCTAGTAGCAAAGAAAAGAGACGAATGGACAGACAATGAAAAGAAGGATGTTCAAAGAGACAAAAGGGCTAAGAACATCTTATTTCAATCTCTGGATGATGATCTATTTAAGAACGTTGTCAACTGTAAAACAGCTCAAGAAGTCTGGCAAACTCTGTTGATCATGCATGAAGGAACAAAAGAAGTCAGAGAAAATAAGCAATCACTACTTGTTCAGCAGTATGAAATGTTCACCCACATCTCAGGTGAAAACATTACAACCACCTACGAGAGATTTAACTTGCAACTAAACTTTCTCAGATCTTATGGAAAAATCTATCCAAACAAAGATCTTATCATCAAATTCATGAGATCTTTGCCAAGCAAATGGGATGCCAAAACCACAGCCATCCGGGAGTCAAAGAACCTGCACGAGATGACTGTACAGCAGTTATATGGAAATTTTCTCACCTATGAGTTGGAGCTAAATCAAAGAGCAGAGAATCTATCTGGGGAAAGAAAGAAGGAGAAAAACATTGCTCTTAAAGCCTCAACCTCAACTCACAGAAGCAATCACAAGGACATCTCTGACTCTGACAAGGATGCATCAAATGATGATGAAGGAGCTGTCATGCTAGTCAGACACTTTAAAAGATTCATCAATAGGAACAGACCTCAGAAGTTCAGAAGCAACAGCAGCAAAGAACAACCAAATGACCTTTGCTATAATTGCAAAAAGCCAGGTCATTTCATTGTTAAATGTCCAAAACCCTTAAGAGAAGAGCTGAAGAGGGACAAAACGAGAGCAAATCCAAAAAGAGAATTCAAGAGCTTCCACAAACAAAAGAAGAAAGACAAAAGTTTCATAGCTGAAGGCTCCTGGAGTGACTCAGAAGAAGAACTAAATTCTGAGTCAAGTGACGATGAAGAGCCACAGAAGGCCAACCTGTGCTTAATGGTAAATGAAGAAGGAAGCAGCAAAAAGGAATTCATCATAGATGAGGTATTTGATTTCTACTCTCCTGAATTAAGCATTGATGATATTAGAGAAGGCATGCATGACTTAATGACAGAAATGCACAAATACATAAAATTGTTTAGAAGGTTATCTAAAGACTACTATCATCTAAAAGAGGATAAAGAAAAAATAAGCATGGAATTAGAAGCCTCAGTTCAAACTGCAAAACTTTACTCTAATCTTGAGACTGAGAATGAAAGACTAAAAGAGATAAATGAATTAAGCACTCATAAAGAATCCTCACTAGTCTCCAAGATTCAGGAACTAGAAAAGACAATTTTTATGTGGAACAATTCTAGTTCGTCTATGGACACCCTGATCTCAAGTCAAAGAGATGTGACTGATAGATCAGGATTAGGATTTGAGAATTCATTCTCAAAGCCCAATATGGAGAAGTCAATGGAAATAAATGAAGGCAAATCCTTTAATCTTAATAAAGGAATTGTGTTCATCAAATCCTCAGATTCGATATCTCCCAGCAATCCACATTCTGCTAAACCTACTATCATTTTTAATAATAAAACTCGCACAGGTCTTGGGTTCAGAAAATTAAAAAATAAGTCAATCAAAACTCACTCTACGAAACATGAGAATCGTAGAGTAGTATGGAAGCAGAATGTAGATCAGCAAAAGACTATGAGAAATCATAATCCATACAAGTCCTGGACAAACAAGAAGTCACAAATGCACACATATCATCGTCAATATCATATCAATCATAGGCACCATCATAAAAATGATAAATATTTGTTAAGATATCATATACTGCAAGGATCTAAAATCAAACAGATTTGGGTCCCAAAAGGTACTAACAAAGCAGGACCCAAACAGATATGGGTACCAAAATGAAGATTGATTTGTTATGCAGGTAAAGAGATCCATCTGGTATCTTGACAGTGGATGCTCAAGGCACATGACAGGAGACAAGGCTCTTCTATCAGAGTTTAAAGAAAGAGATGGACCTGCTGTTATTTTTGGAGATAACAACTCTGGGAAAACCAGAGGTTATGGCTCAACTGGGAATGGTGCAATATCTTTCAGTAAAGTGGCATATGTTAAGGGACTAAAGCACAACTTACTAAGTATAAGTCAACTCTGTGACAAAGGACATCAAGTCACCTTCCTCAACAACCAATGCCAAGTTAGAGACTTGAAAACTAACTCTCTAAAGCTAGAAGGAGTTCGAGAAGGAAATGTCTATGTGATCAATCTTACTAAATTAAGTACAGAACAAACTATCTATTTTCTTGCTAAAGCCTCTGAAGATATGTGTTGTGTGACGCCCCCAAATTCGGGTACTAGTACCTCGAACTCAGTGTTCACGATCTAATATAATTATATCATGTACACGTCCCAAAACAACACACAATATCTATTGCGGAAAATAAACATATGTTGTTTATACAAAAGGGTTAACTACTAGTCCCAAGGTACGAAACCTTAACAAAATACATCACGAATTTAATATATACAATAGGATTCGTGTTACATGTAATTAGACTTAAACAAAACATAACGATAGACATTTAGTACCCTAGCACATCTACGAGTTTATCTTCCCCTTTCCCTTATCTTTATTTGAACATTCAGGTTTAGCTGCAATAAAATTTCATGACATAGCAAGGGTGAGCAACTAGCTTGCTCAACAAGTTTTATACGAATAATATGAGGTATGTCATGATTGAATAATAATTGAATGATTCAATGAACTCAGGAAATAAATATCCGAACAATATGATCAATACTCGAATAATGAATAATAATTGATTCATTGAAATGCTGAGTGGTCCAATAGACCATGAACGTCTGTTGAGGAATCAATCCATTGATTGACCCTCTTAGGTTACATGTCCAGAACTGTACTTGAGGGGATCAGCCTCTCGTACTCTATGTGTATGCATAACATTTATTCTGTATGTATCGTTTATTTGATACTTAGGTTGCTCCCCATTATGGGTTGTTCTTCTCAGTTTAAGAATCCGTACCATCATGGTTTGGATAGCTTTTTAAAATAAATTACACATATGTCTAGCCGAACAAGTGGCCTAGACTTTCCTTTTAATTAGTTCATGAATGTAAGAACTACAAATAATTCATAATTCAAGAATGAAATATGAATTCAATTGCACCACGTGCGAATAACAATAATATTGAATGTGAAATAATTGGTAATATCAAAATAAGTCAGGGTAACTTGCTCAATAATAATATGAGTAAGGTCAATGAACTTGCCTGGTGCGCGAATTACGTCTACTTTGCTTAATTTAAATTCCTCTTGAAGACCTAACATTTAAAAACGTTCCGACTCGACCCGTTAAAATTGGCCCGACCCGACCCGGATAAAAATCATTTTTTTTCTTTGAAAAGGGACTAGGGCCCCGGCCCTTGTTTTTAGTACAAAACTAGGGCCCCGGCCCTAGTGTTGCAGAAACATTTTCCAAGTTTTGTCTGTCCGACCCCCGCTCACTCCGACGGCCATAACTTTCTCATTTCTTATCCGTTTTGAGTGATTCAAGCGCTCACGCGTCCGTAACTTCTTCCTCTACAACTTGTCTTTATATCATACGTTCAAATTCCATACGTAACTAGACTGAAAACAGAAAAAACAGACAGCGTACAAACTAGATTCATGCATTCTTACTTCCGGTTTTCAAGCTTCCGGAGGTACTTTGGTTCAAACATTTTTTTAGAATGAGCTATACACCTCCAAATCATGCAAGGTCGGATTCTATGGATTCCTAACTTGATCCTTAACATCCCAGTATTTTTCAAATAATTTTTCAGAAACTTTAAACATGGAAATTATCAAGCTACTCTCAATCGTGTCGGAAAATGGACTGATTTGGTAGAAAAAACCATAACTAAATGTATACACCATAACTTTTGGTGATTCAGATTGGGTTTTCTTCTAAACTCATAGGTCTATCAAGGAAAAATAATAACCAACACCAACAAGTTCAAGAGCTTAGATGTACATGGCCTTAAACCACACTAGCTCGCACGGTTTTTCCAAAAATGAGGATTTCATGCATTCTTTCACTTTTAAACACATAGGTGGGCATAATAACACATGAAAAGCTTCTTGAAACATATATTTACTACTCTAGCATGAATATGCTTACATAGAGCTCTTATTCTAGCCTTCTACCACATGAAACACAAAGCAATGGCCAAGGAAACAAGATACTAAAGTTGTGAGATATTTGCTACCTTTGAGACCTTACGGCTGGCTTCCTCTTCCTTCCAAAGTAAGTAACAAATGTATTGGACATCCACAAGCCTTCCTTGAGCTTCCTAGATCAATTACTCAAACAACTCTTGGTTATTTTTCTCTCTTTTCTCGCTCTTGTGGCTTGGCTTCAGCTCTCTGTTTTCTCTCTCTATAATGGACGGGAAGGAGAAGGAGAATGGAAGTGTTGAGCTTATAGTCCCTTAGACTTAGACAAAATCATGAGGAAGTTGGCTCTATAGCCCCCCTACATCTGCCATGTCCCTTCTTTTAACAGTCAATCTGATATCTTGAGCCGCGCCACTCAGCGTGCTCTGTTTCCTCCCTGTTTCTGTCCCAATTTCAGCGACCCTTTCAATATTTTCTACCGGGTTATGATTTGGTTTGGGCTGGGCTTCTCCTTCATTTTGTTTTAACACAATTGGTGGCCCAAATGGAAATTTAATTAAGCTTGGATTGGGTTGTAGCAAGGTTAAGCATTTGGGCTAATTTAAAATACCCAATACCATTAATTAATAATTTTATTAATTAATTTACATAATTCAATTATATTTGCTATATTCAATTTAATTGAATATTTAATTAACCCACAAATCTTATCAATTTATTGATATTACTAATATTAGGTTAGTCTACTAATTTATTTATACCATTAGTTGGACTCCCTTTAATTTAATTCCCATCATGTAATAATTTACTAATTAGTCATACCAAAATTCAAATTCATTCGTAAAATATTCATTATATTAATAAATAAATCCACAATTTATTTATAATGAAAATCAAGATTTTGAGGACATTACATTCTCCCCCCCCCCCCCCTTATAAGAATTATGTCCTCGGAATTACTACAAAAGGTTACTCAAAAAGGTGGGGATAATTCTTCTTCATCTTATCTTCTAATTCCCACGTAGCTTCCTCAACTGCGTAGTTCCTCCAGAGTACCTTGACCGAACGCATAACTTTATTCCTTAGCGTTTGTTCCTTCCTATCGAGTATTTGGACAGGAGTCTCCTCGTAGGATAAGTCTCTCTCGACTTGAATCGGCTCATAGGATATGACGTGCTTATAATCCGATTTATATGGTCACAACACTGAAACGTGAAACACGTTGTGAATGTGCTCCAGTTCAGGAGGTAAGGCTACCTCGTACGCCACTTCACCTACCCGCTTTAGAATCTCGAATGACCCTATGAACCTCGGGCTCAATTTTCCTTTCTTGCCAAATCTGATTTTCCCTTTCCAGGGAGATACCTTCAAAAATACAAAGCTGCCAACTTCAAAATCTCGCTTTTGACGATGCAAATCGGCATACTTCTTCTGTCGATCCTGAGCTGCTACTAGTAGAGCTCTTATTATCCTAATAGTATCCACGGTCTGCTATACCAACTCCGGTCCTAGCAGTCACCGTTCACCCACTTCATCCCAACATAACGGCGTTCGACATTTCCTTCCGTATAACGCTTCGTATGGCGGCATGCCAATACTAGTGTAATAGCTGTTATTATAAGCGAACTCCACTAATGGCAAGTGGTCATCCAACTACCTTTGAGATCCATAACACATGCTCTAAGCATATCCTCCAGTGTTTATATTGTCCTTTCGCTTTGTCCATCGGTTTGAGGATGATAAGCCGTACTCAACCTCAGCTGCGTTCCCAATCTTTCTTGCAATCCTCTCCAAAATTTTGACGTAAAGCGCGGATCTCTATCAGAGACGATAGAAACCGGTACTCCATGTCGTGACACTATCTCTTTCACATACAGCTTTGCTAACTGTTCCAGATTATATTTGATCTTGATTGGTAGGAAATGTGCAGACTTCGTCAAACGGTCCACAATCACCCAAATCGCATCATAACCTCTCTGCGTAACTGGAAGTCCTACCACGAAATCTATCGTGATATGCTCCCATTTCCATTCCGGAATTTCCAATGGTTGTAACAGCCCACTTGGTCTCTGGTGTTCTGCTTTTACCATCTGACAAGTCAAGCATCGCCCCACACATTCTGCAACTTCTCTCTTCATGTTTGGCCACCAGAAGTGCTGACGTAAATCCTGATACATCTTAGTACTTCCAGGGTGTATTGAGTACCTTGTACTGTGAGCTTCTTGTAGGATCTCTTCTCTCAACTTTGGAACCATCGGTATCCATATTCTCCCTTCAAACCTTAGCAATCCTGTGCTATCAATCTTGTACTTCAGTTCCTCCCCTTCGGATAGACGCCTTTTGATGCTAACACATTCTTCATCTTCCTCTTGAGCCTCCTTTATTTTATCTAACAAAGTCGAACTCTCTTCTACTGTAAATAACTTCTCATCTGCCTTTTCCGGATACCTAATTTCCAACTATAATCTCTCCATCTCCTTTATCAGTTCTCCTTGAGCTGTTAGCATCATCAATTTTTCTCTGCCCTTTCTACTTAGAGCATTCGCCACCACATTGGCTTTACCGGGATGGTACAAAATCTCACAATCATAGTCCTTGATCAATTCCAACCATCGCCTCTACCTCATGTTCAGCTCCTTCTGAGTGAAGATATACTTCAGACTTTTATGGTCTGTGTATATCTTACACTTCTCCCCATACATGTAGTGCCTCCAAATCTTTAGGGCGAACACTACAGCTACTAACTCCAGGTCGTGAGTTGGATACCCTTTCTCATAGTCCTTTAGCTGTCTTGACGCGTACGCAATGACCTTTCCGTGTTGCATTAGTACACAACCAAGTCCCTTGTGAGACGCGTCACTATATACCACAAATCCTCCGGTATCATCAGGCAATGACAACACCGGTGCTTCATTAAGCCTCTTCTTTAACTCCATGAAACTTGCTTCACATTTTTCCGTCCACACGAATTTAACCGTTTTCCTTGTCAAGTTGGTTAGCGGTGACGCTAATTTTGAAAAATCCTGAATGAACCTTCGATAGTAACCCGCCAAACCAAGAAAACTTCTGACTTCTGTTGGTGTCTTCGGCTGTTCCCAATTTATAACTGCCTCTACCTTTGCTGGATCTACCGAAATCCCGTCCTTATCAATCACGTGCCCTAGAAACTGTACCCTCTGCAACCAAAATTCACACTTTGAGAACTTTGCATACAGCTTCTCCTTCCTTAATGTCTCCAACACTATTCTTAAGTGTTTGGCGTGCTCCTCCTCAGTCTTCGAGTATACCAGAATATCATCGATAAATACGACAAAAAATTTGTCCAAGTACTGCTTGAACACCCTGTCCATCATATCCATAAATGCTGCTGGCGCATTCGTTAGTCCGAACGACATCACCAAAAACTCAAAGTGTCCGTATCGAGTTCTGAATGCTATCTTCGGCACATCTCCTTTCCTTACCTTCAATTGGTGATAACCGGTTCTCAAGTCTATCTTTGAAAAGTACTTCGCTCCCTTAAGCTGATCAAATAGATCGTCAATCCTAGGTAGTGGGTATCTGTTCTTAATCGTAACTTTGTTCAACTCCCGGTAGTCGATACAAAGTCTTAGGGATCCGTCCTTCTTCTTTACAAATAATACTGGTGCTCCCCACGGAGACACACTTGGCTTAATATAACCCTTATCTAGCAATTCTTGTAGTTGTATCATCAATTCCTTCATCTCCACTGACATCATTCTATACGGTGTTTTCAAAATTGGTGCGGTTCCTGGAGCTAATTCAATTGCGAACTCAATTTCCCTATCGGGTGGCAAACCCGGCAATTCCTCTGGGAAGACATCAGCGAATTCCATTACCACAGGTATCTGTCCCACTTCACCCCCTACTCTTTGGGTATCCACCACATGAGCCAGAGAACTTATGTAACCTTTCCTCAACAATCTTTTCACTTGCATCATCGTCAGACAACGAGATTGTCTCGGCGATTTACTCCCATGAAATACCACCTTTGACTTACTTGGAGTCTTCAGGCTTATACTTTTCTTCTGACAGTCAATCACGGCTCTGTGTTTTGATAACCAGTCCATTCCGAGAATAACATTGAACTCTCCCAAGCGAATAGGGATTACATTCACTCCTAGTTTATATCCTCCTAATTCAACGCAACAATTCCTATAAATGTATTCTACGGGGATAATTTCTTTGTTAGCTACCTCTACATTTAAAGGATTCTCTAGTTTTTCTCGGGGTAGTTCTAACCTCCTAGCAAAATCTTCAGATATAAAAGAACAGGTAGCACCCGAATCAAATAATACATAAGCATTGATATTATTGATCGGAAGAATACCTGACACCACATCCTTAGACTCCACAGCATCATGTACCGTCATATTGAAAGTGCGTACTGTCGGTCTATTCGGCTGAATAACTGGCCCTCCAATGGCGAATTTGTTGTTGTTGCCCTTGTTTCCACTTGCTACGTCATTCTTTCCCTTTGGGCAGTCCTTAATCTGATGGTCCGGTGCTTCCCAAGAGAAACATCCACTTTTCTTCCCCTTAGGGCATTGTGGAGCAATATGCCCCTGCTGCCCACAGTTGTAGCAAACTCCCTTTCCTTTCATACATTCCCCTGAATGGTTCTTCCCACACTTATCACACTTGCTGACTTTCTTCGCCTCTTTCCCAGTCTTATTGATTTCCGACATTCGGCTGTCATTCCACTTCCTCTTATTCGGATTGCTTCCTCCACTTACATCTTTAGGCCCATCGTGACCTTTCTTCTTTTTGTCTTGGTTGAATTTTACCAAGGCTTCATTTCCTCCTTCCGCAATAATCGCCCTTTCCAGAAGTGTTGCAAATGAGTTGATTCTTAGAACTGCAACCCTGCTATACACCCATGGTTTCAAACCCTGCTCAAATCTTCGTGCCTTTCTGGCCTCGGTGTCCACTTGGTGTGGAGCAAATCTGGCTAATTCATTAAACTTTGAGGCGTACTCTGTAACTGACATATTCCCCTGCTTTAGATCTAAGAACTTCATCTCCATTCTGTTTTTCATGCTATCAGGGAAATAGTTCTCGAAGAACAATTCCTTAAAACGCGCCCATAAAATAGTGCCCTCTCCAGCTCTTTCTTTGTTTGCTTTCCACCAGTAGTTTGCTTCACCTTTCAGCATAAAGGTGGCAAACGATGTCTTCTGTTCTTCAGCCACCCGTGCGACCTCGAACACCTTCTCCATTTCTTCAACCCAAGTCTGGGCCTCTATAGGATCTGTAGACCCATGAAATTTTGGCGGTCCTACCAGTTTGAAATCCTTAAAATTTGCTAAGTGTGCCCCGGGCTGGTTTGCAACTGGCGGTACCTCTGGCGGTACTACTGGTGGTGGTCTTTTCTGCATCATTTCCATCATCATGGCTGCGAAAGCCCTCATTGGGTCTTCCTCCCTCTCAACATTATTTCCGACTTCATCTATGCGTCGAATTCGGGGTACACGTCTTGGCGGCATTCTCTGTTATTAAACAAAGCCTTATATATATATTTTGTATATTACACTTTATGCACATTTTATTAATGTTAAGCATTTAAAAAGATACCAATCAAACACCTTTGATTTAAACAAACATAATTGCATTTATATTCATATACCACTGTTTAATACATCATGTTACAACCTGTGGCATACTGCTATAAATGCTCATGCATCATCTAACTGATGTTTATCCCCTAAAGAACAAAAGTGGGGATTTAAACTATCCTACCCTTCTAACGAAACAAAAGTCAAGGTCCAATACTATCTCAAGCAAAAGTAATGGAATTTACAACATACTACTGTCCCTACTATCAACAAAAAATGGGAACTAAACTGCATCTATTTACAATCATAGTGCTAATAGAACCTACAATCCCCTGAGGATAGCATCCTCATGCTCCTGCCTGGCTATCATATCTGCTACGCGGCGACTGATTGTGCGCCGGTGGAGATCCTCCTCCCTAGGATACCTTCTAATCATATGCCTCATCCTGTGAAAGGCGGTGTCAAACACAAAGTTCAAACGATCAAACCTGACTGCACGAGTTTGAACTTCCTTATCAAGTTCGTCCACCATCATGGTAGCTCTATCTAATGCTTCCTCGACACGGATTCTCTCCGCAACCTCTAGGTTAAAGTTGGCCTTCAAGGCCTCATGCTCCACCTGAAGCTCTGCCAGACTCAGCTTCACCTGATCACGTTCCTCCTTCAGTTCAGTTACCTCCCCGGATAGCTGATAAGCCACACTCTTATAACCATCTTCTAATTCCTGATGGACCTGATTTTGTTCCTCAAGATACTGAATTCTACCCTTGAGTTCGTCATTCTTAGTGGTCAGCTCTTCTATGATGTCATTCGCGATCGTGCCCATGCCATCTACATATTCAGCTAACTCCTCAGGTGACGTATTGTCATAATGATGCACCTCCTCATCCGAATCCTCATCGGCAGTCTGTTGCTCTCCTGAGTCATCCTCACTCCGTGGCCTCATTACCCCACCCCAAACTGGTTCCTCAATATCCGCCACGTGATCCTCCTCGGGATCCGCCTCAGGTACAACTATCGCAGGCTCCACTGTAGGCTGCTCGATGTGGACAATATGTTTATCCACCACAGTATCTTCTGCTATGTGACTCGGCTCCCCAATCTCAGTCATCCTACAGTCACAACAGGGAAAACAAAATAACAACATGTTAGTACAATAATAAAATATATTCATTGATGAAATGAAAAGATATTTTATCATGTACAACTCGGCTCGATGGATCCCCACAATCCACCTCCAAACAAAAGTAACTCCAATGAATCTCCTCGATCCATTTCCTAGCGTACTCGATATGAGTATAATACTAAGGTTATAACCTAGGTTTCGCAGATCCTAAAGTTTATAACCTACAGCTCTGATACCAACCTGTGACGCCCCCAAATTCGGGTACTAGTACCTCGAACTCAGTGCTCACGATCTAATATAATTATATCATGTACACGTCCCAAAACAACACACAATATCTATTGCGGAAAATAAACATATGTTGTTTATACAAAAGGGTTAACTACTAGTCCCAAGGTACGAAACCTTAACAAAATACATCACGAATTTAATATATACAATAGGATTCGTGTTACATGAAATCAGACTTAAACAAAACATAACAATAGACATTTAGTACCCCAGCACGTCTACGAGTTTATCTTCCTCTTTCCCTTATCTTTATTTGAACATTCAGGTTTAGCTGCAATAAAATTTCATGACATAGCATGGGTGAGCAACTAGCTTGCTCAGCAAGTTTTATACGAATAATATGAGGTATGTCATGATTGAATAATAATTGAATGATTCAATGAACTCAGGAAATAAATATCCGAACAATATGATCAATACTCGAATAATGAATAATAATTGATTCATTGAAATGCTAAGTGGTCCAATAAACCATGAACGTCTGTTGAGGAATCAATCCATTGATTGACCCTCTTAGGTTACATGTCCAGAACTATACTTGAGGGGATCAACCTCTCGTACTCTATGTGTATGCATAACATTTATTCTGTATGTATCGTTTATTTGATACTTAGGTTGCTCCCCATTATGGGTTGTTCTTCTCAGTTTAAGAATCCGTACCATCATGGTTTAGATAGCTTTTTAAAATAAATTACACATATGTCTAGCCGAACAAATGGCCTAGACTTTCCTTTTAATTAGTTCATGAATGTAAGAACTGCAAATAATTCATAATTCAAGAATGGAATATGAATTCAATTGCACCACGTGCGAATAACAATAATATTGAATGTGAAATAATTGGTAATATCAAAATAAGTCAGGGTAACTTGCTCAATAATAATATGAGTAAGGTCAAGGAACTTGCCTGATGCGCGAATTACGTCTACTTTGCTTAATTTAAATTCCTCTTGAAGACCTAACATTTAAAATGTTGGCCTAACAATTAGAACAGCACATAATCGCTTTACGTAAATTACCTAAATCAAATGTCATTTAAACACATAGCATAATATTTACTAACGCATTGGCTAAACAAATCATATCCCCCATATATTAATTATGTGTCAATATTATTATCCTTCTAATATTTAAATCACCTACTGATGTTAATTAATAACATCATAATTGGTTACCAATATTATTAATTCCCTTAATAATATTTGAAATCTATTTCTAATATTATTAACCATTTTTAATAATATTTTAATCCTTAATCATTATTATTAATCATTTAATAATAATTTAATTGTCTTATAATATTATTAATTATTTAATAATATTTTAATTCATTACTATTATTATTAATTATATAGTAATAATTTAGTCACTAACTATTATTATAAGTCAATTAATAATTTAATCGTCAACTATCATTATTAATTAAATAATAAGTAATTACTAACTAAATAACAATTAGTTAGTTATCCTTACCTATTATAAGTTAAATAATAGGTAATTATATTATTTTACCTTATCTTTCTTTAATTATTATTTAATATCCTTTAAATAATAATTAATTAAATAATTATCCTTATTTATTATTTAATATAATTAATTAATAAATAATTATTTTATTAACTTCATATCATCCTTTATTTATTATTTAATAATAAATAATTAGTTATCATATTTATTTGCTTTAATTATTATTTAATATCAATTAAATAATAATTAATCATAAAAGTGGCTTTTATTTACTTTATTTATTATTTATTATATAAATAGTAAATAATTAATAAACTTGGGTCCCAAATTAATTACATTAACTTCTAAATATTTTGACCCATTTTGACTCAAAACGTTCCGACCCGACCCGTTAAAATTGGCCCGACCCGATCCGGATAAAAATCATTTTTCTCTTTGAAAAGGGACTAGGGCCCCGACCCTTGTTTTTAGTACAAAACTAGGGCCCCGGCCCTAGTGTTGCAGAAACATTTTCCAAGTTTTGTCTGTCCGACCCCCGCTCACTCCGACGGCCATAACTTTCTCATTTCTTATCCGTTTTGAGTGATTCAAGCGCTCACGCGTCCGTAACTTCTTCCTCTACAACTTCTCTTTATATCATACGTTCAAATTCCATACGTAACTAGACTGAAAACAGCAAAAATAGACAGGATACAAACTAGATTCATGCATTCTTACTTCCGGTTTTCAAGCTTCCGGAGGTACTTTGGTTCAAACATTTTTTTAGAATGAGCTATACACCTCCAAATCATGCAAGGTCGGATTCTATGGATTCCTAACTTGATCCTTAACATCCCAGTATTTTTCAAATAATTTTTCAGAAACTTTAAACATGGAAATTATCAAGCTTTTCTCAATCGTGTCGAAAAATGGACTGATTTGGTAGAAAAACCATAACTAAATGTATACACCATAACTTTTGGGGATTTAGATTGGGTTTTCTTCTAAACTCATAGGTCTATCAAAGAAAAATAATAACCAACACCAACAAGTTCAAGAGCTTAGATGTACATGGCCTTAAACCACACTAGCTCGCACGGTTTTTCCGAAAATGAGGATTTCATGCATTCTTTCACTTTTAAACACATAGGTGGGCATAATAACACATGAAAAGCTTCTTGAAACATATATTTACTACTCTAGCATGAATATGCTTACATAGAGCTCTTATTCTAGCCTTCTACCACATGAAACACAAAGCAATGGCCAAGGAAACAAGATACTAAAGTTGTGAGATATTTGCTACCTTTGAGACCTTACGGCTGGCTTCCTCTTCCTTCCAAAGTATGTAACAAATGTATTGGACATCCACAAGCCTTCCTTGAGCTTCCTAGATCAATTACTCAAGCAACTCTTGGTTATTTTTCTCTCTTTTCTCGCTCTTGTGGCTTGGCTTCAGCTCTCTGTTTTCTCTCTCTATAATGGACGGGAAGGAGAAGGAGAGTGGAAGTGTTGAGCTTATAGTCCCTTAGACTTAGACAAAATCCTGAGGAAGTTGGCTCTATAGCCCCCCCTACATCTGTCATGTCCCTTCTTTTAACAGTCAATCTGATATCTTGAGTCGCGCCACTCAGCCTGCTCTGTTTCCTCCCTGTTTCTGTCCCAATTTCAGTGACCCTTTCATTATTTTCTACCGGGTTATGATTTGGTTTGGGCTGGGCTTCTCCTTCATTTTGTTTTAACACAATTGGTGGCCCAAATGGAAATTTAATTAAGCTTGGATTGGGTTGTAGCAAGGTTAAGCATTTGGGCTAATTTAAAATACCCAATACCATTAATTAATAATTTTATTAATTAATTTACATAATTCAATTATACTTGCTATATTCAATTTAATTGAATATTTAATTAACCCACAAATCTTATCAATTTATTGATATTACTAATATTAGGTTAGTCTACTAATTTAATTATACCATTAGTTGGACTCCCTTTAATTTAATTCCCATTATGTAATAATTTACTAATTAGTCATACCAAAATTCAAATTCATTCGTAAAATATTCATTATATTAATAAATAAATCCACAATTTATTTATAATGAAAATCACGATTTTGAGGACATTACATGCTGGCTCTGGCATAGGAGGTTATCTCATCTTAACTTCAAGAGTATTTCAAAGTTTGCCTCCAAAGATCTAGTAAAAGGATTTCCAAAGTTAAACTTCATCAAAGAAAAACCCTGCAAAACTTGTCAGTTTGGAAAGCAAACAAAGACGTCATTCCAAAGCAAATCAGTAAACTCAAATGATAGGGATCTTCAATTACTTCACATGGATTTATTCGGGCCTGTATCAACGACTAGCCTCGGAGGAAAGAGATACTCTCTAGTGGTAGTAGATGACTACACCAGATATACATGGGTATCTTTTCTAAGCTCTAAAGATGAAACCATTTCACATCTTATCAAGCTCTTCAGACTAATAATGAATGAAAAGGGCGAAAAGATCAAGGCCATCAGAAGTGATCATGGACGAGAGTTTGATTTCTCATATATGGACCTGTTCTGTGAAGAAAATGGAATAAATCACAACTTCTCAGCCCCAAGAACGCCTCAGCAAAATGGAGTAGCAGAAAGGAAGAATAGGACTCTTATTGAAGCAGGAAGAACCTTTTTAGCAGCAGCCTATCTTCCTGAATATTTCTGGGCCGAAGCCATCAATACTGCATGTTACACTCAAAATAGGTCGCTCATACACTCAACATTGAAGAAAACTCTGTACGAATTATGGAAAGGAAGAAAGTCAAACATAAGTTATTTCCATGCGTTTAGTTGCATGTGTTACGTACTCAACAATGGCAAGAAGCATCTAACCAAATTCCAGCCAAAATCAGATGAAGGAATCTTCCTTGGCTATGCAGCAGATAGCAGAGCATTTAGGGTGTTCAACAAGGAGTCATTAACTGTTGAAACCTCCATCCACGTCACATTCGATGAATCAGATCCTGAAAAGAAAAGATCACCATTCAACGAGTCATCAGACACAAGCTCAACGATCGAAGAATTCAAAATCGTAGAGTCTGACTCTACGACTATAGACCAGCGACAGAAATTGTTGAACAAGGAGAGGAAATCGTAGAGCACACCACACCAGACATTGGAACTCTACGATCAGAACTAGAAGCTGATTTAGAGGAACTCAGACAAGAAGGTACCAGAACAGACGTCCCTAGCAGAATAAAATGGACCAAAGATCACACTCAATATCTAATTATTGGAGATCCAAACACCGAAATCAAGACTAGAGTTGCAACCTCGAATGAATGCTTTTACCTAAGCTTTCTCTCTCAAGAGGAACCCAAGAAGATCGAAGAAGCCTTAGGAGATTCAAGTTGGATAGAGGTCATGCAAGAGGAGCTAAATCAATTTGAAAGAAGCAAGGTCTGGAGATTAGTGGCCAGGCCTCAGCATAAACCAGTCATTGGCACCAAATGGGTTTTCAGAAATAAGATGGATGAAAATGGTATGATAACAAGAAACAAAACAAGACTAGTGGCCAAAGGTTACTCTCAAGAAGAAGGAATTGACTACGATGAAACATATGCTCCAGTTGCCAGGTTGGAAGCCATAAGGATCTTCCTTGCCCATGCTGCACACATGAAGTTTAAAGTCTTCCAAATGGATGTCAAGAGTGCTTTTTCTAAATGGAGAACTTCAAGAAGAAGTTTACGTGGAACAACCTCCAGGTTTTATCAATCCAACCTTTTCAAATTATGTTTATAAATTAGATAAAGCACTATATGGTCTAAAACAAGCACCAAGAGCATGGTATGAAACCTTAACAAACTTTCTCATTGAAAAAAGATTCACTAGAGGAAAAATAGATACTACCTTATTTTTGAGAAAACATAAGGATAAAACACTGCTAGTTCAAATTTATGTAGATGATATCATATTTGGTTCTTCTGATGAAAAATTATGTGAAAGATTTGCCAAGCTTATGCAGAGCAAGTTTGAAATGAGCATGATGGGAGAACTCAACTTCTTCCTTGGACTACAAGTGAAGCAAACTGCTGAAGGCATATTCATTAATCAAGCCAAATACATCAAAGACTTATTAAAGAAATATGACATGGAATCTGCATCTATCATGAAAACTCTTATGCCACCTGCCACCAAGCTTGACAAAGATGAAAATGGTAAATCCACTGAAATCACTCAGTACAGAGGTATGATAGGTTCACTATTATATCTTACCGCTAGTCGACCAGATATAATGTTTGATACATGTATATGTGCTAGATTTCAGGCTAACCCCAAAGAGTCTCATCTATTAGCTGTGAAAAGAATTTTCAAATATCTTAAAGGAACTCCAAATTTAGGATTATGGTATCCCAAGGAGTCCTCATTTGATCTTATGGGATACTCAGATGCTGACTATGCAGGATGCAAAATAGACAGAAAGAGCACAAGTGGAACTTGCCAGATGTTTGGCAACAAACTTGTCTCTTGGTTTAGTAAAAAGCATAACTCAGTGTCGACATCAACTGCAGAAGCTGAATATATAGCCGCTGGCAGTTGCTGTACACAAATCCTATGGATGAAGACTCAGCTTGCAGACTATGGGTTTGAGCTTAATTCTATTCCTATATATTGTGATAATACTAGTGCAATTGCTATAACTCATAATCCTGTTATGCATTCAAGAACTAAACACATAGATATAAGATATCATTTCATTAGGGATCATGTACAAAATGGTAATATATCACTTCACTACATCCCAACTGAAGATCAACTAACAGATGTATTTACAAAACCTTTAGATGAATCAAGATTTAATAAACTCATAAGTGAGTTAGGAATGCTAAATCTAGACCCTTAATATATCATGATTTTTGGGAAGATACTAACTCTCCAGGAATAAAAGTGAGCAAGGAAAATAAGTAAAAGACAAATTTGTAGAGTACACTCAACGATCGTCAAGCAAAGGGTCGTAGAGTACGCTGAAGATCGTAGAGATCACTCAACGACCAACAAACCAAGAATCGTAGAGTACACTACAAATCGAAGAGCTCAATTAACAGTTGGCAAACCAAGGATCGTAGAGTATTCCTCTATCGTAAAACTGACTCAACGAACATCAACAAAAGAATCGAAGTGTCAAGAAGGATTGTAAAGCTCTAGGAGCAAAAAGGTCATCAACCAGCTGAAATGCTCCTATCAGAACATGACGCGCATCTCAGCAAACATAGAGGGAAGTTTTAAATACTTTAAAAACTGCACGTCGTTTATTTCTTCAAATCAAAAATCTATCATTCCTATATATCTCTCTCAAATCCAAAACCCTAAGTTTTCAATACTCAGATAAATCGTTCCTACTATTTCAGGAAAACTATCAAATGGCACCTGCTCAAGTCATTTCTGGAAACGAGCTCAACTTCGAAGCCTTCACAACGGCAAATAAGCAATTCAAAAGAATAATCCAGTTACTAGAAAAGGCAGGTCTACGAGGAGCTCTGGGAACAAATACGAGGATTCTGTCAAAGCTTATCCGAGAGTTCTACATCAATGGATCCTATGCAAATGGAACTCTAACCACTACTGTAAGAGCAGTACAGCTCAACCTCACTGCGGAAGAATTTAATCTTGCCCTAGGATTCAAGCAAGGAGGCCTCACATCTCTAAATATAGTGAATACCGAAGAAGGCCTGAGAAGAATGCACCACCAAAAGAATCCAGGACTGAAAGGTTTAAAGAAGAAAGAATTTTCTCAGAAATATGAGTTCCTGGCAGATGTGGTTGGTAAATGCCTACTCTGCAAAGACTCGGCTCATGACTCAGTCAGTGAGGTGCAGCTGAAATTGATGACAGCTATAGTCAAGAAGACAAACATCAACTATGGCTCTTTGGTGGTGGAATGGATAGGGAATTGGGTCCAAAATGCGGAAAAAGCAAAGGGGACCAGAAAAATGTTCTATGGGAGATTCATCAGCATTCTCATTAGATCATCTTTGGGGGATCTGATTGAGCCTGATGAAGGAGAAGCCCTAAATACTAACAAAAGAATCACCTAGAGAATCTTCGACAACTGGAGGAGGAATCCAGTTGAAAATAGGAAACTATCCCGGTCAGGGGATAGTGAAGGAACGCAGAGTGGGGCAGGGTCATCTCTATTAAAGAACACTCCTGCAGAAGAAGAATCTCAGGAAGTCAGCAAACAATCTCAGGGTCTCATCAGAAAGAGAAAAGGAAAGAAAGCCCTTGAGATAGAAGAACCTCAGGGCTCATCTAATGAGGCTCCTGATGCTGCTCCTGAAGAAAAGGCTGCATCAGAGGATGAAGATTCTGATCTGCGAAGGGAAACTCGCAGCAAGTATGAAGTTGAAGAGGAAACCCCAAAAGAGCCAAAAAGAAAGAGAAGAATGCTAGTTAAATTAGCCGACAAAGACTCAATAGCTAAGGGGGAGCTACTTGAAAAAGCTGTCATTGCTCCAGTTGAGAAGGAGTCATCTAAAGCAGCTGAGCCTATGGATGCTCAAATTGAGGGGGAGCCACCAGTAGTTTCTGAGCCAACAGATGCTCTGGCTGAGGGGGAGACTCACGAAGGTACTTCAGTCCCTTCAGCCACAATGAATAATGATGAAGAGGATGACATCGAAATAGTGGCCTTTGGAATAAATGAGCAAAGGCATCTTAACTACAACTGTCTGCTGAAATTTTTGCCACTGATGCCATTCCACCGAGCTCTGGTGCACAATGCATGGGATCAGGTCTTCTGGACGTTCAAAGCTTACCCAAATGTGGTGATTATAGCTCAAGGCTATCCTCAGAATCTATTTTTTTGCCCAGAAACTCATTTCATGCAGCCCCTTCTCACATTCTTTAGGGCAAAAGGTACATTTTATCCCTCTAGCCCTCATTCAAATTCATACACCCTCACCATTGTTCAATAAATTTGAGGAGTCCTCAAATACCAACTCTGCATCAAACTCTACGATAAACACTTTCCCGATCGTAGAGTCCCCACCCTCTACGACTGGTGGTCAAGAAAGCCTAAATCATCAAAATGTAGAGTGCCCTCCAGACTCTCCCGAAATTCTGCCTACTCAGCAAACAATGCCTCTAGTTCCATCTTCAAGACTCCTCTTAACCTACGAGGATATTCCCTCCACCTCTGGTCACGAATACTTTCACATTCCAAGCTCTACGGCTGACCAGGGACAATCATCTCAACTCCTCCAGCAAATTTTAGACAAGGTATCTCGGCTTCCTACAACTGAGGGCTTAACTGACTTGACAAGCCATATCCATACAGAGATACAGAACGACCTAGCATCGAAATCCCACAACCTTCAACGCAGAATGGACGATGTCATTGATACTGCCAATGATCTCTCTAACAGCCTGAATAAACAATTCTTCACAAGATTAAGGCAGTTAACGGCAGTAGTCTCTGAAAATCTCCAAGAAAGGGATAAAAAATTTCTGAAAGCCTTAAACAAACATCAGCAGGCCGTTGTCGTTCTTCAAGAAACCAATGACAAATCCATCACTCTCCTCAGTAATGAGATCATTGCCTTGAAGAACTCTCTCACAGAACAACAACATCGGTTGAATGACACTTTGTCATTGGTGGAGCAAAAACAAATAATGGCTGACGAACGACTTCAAGCCCACCAAGATGATGTTGCTGCCACTAAGACTCAACTTCAAGAAATTATTCAGGGCATACAGCAGCTTTCAGAACAGGTAGCAACAATTAATGATGCCAACAAGGGGGAGAAGAAACTGAGCACAGCAGAACAAACAAGAACAAACTCAGACTACAGCAGAAGAGGTAGAGCACCTCAAGGGATGAGGATGGTTCAAACATCAATACATCCTCCTAGATTCGAAGCAGTACCATCTCGTCCCAGACAGGAGGTGACAACAAGGCCTTCTTCCTCAACTGTGAGGCCATCTAGCTCATAAGAATGGTTTCAAATTAAAGAAGAAGAAGCCTTGCTGAGGAAAAAAGAACTGAGAAAAGCAGATGAAGAAAGGAGAGCACTCTTTAGGCAGAGGGAAAAAGAAAGCAGAAGACCTCCTAGCAGAAGAAGATAAGTTTTTTTTCTCTTTTGTTTTCTCAATTGTATCAACTGACTAAAACATCAATAAAATTCATATTTTTCTCTAGAAAATACAGTTGCTCACTGTATGATTAGGCATTCAATTACTCTTGCATTTTGCCTATTTAATGTGTTTAAATCACTATCTGTTAGTTATGTTGTCATCATCAAATAGGGGGAGATTGTTGAACATTGAATGGTTAAATTTGATGATAAGAAATAATGTGCAAGGGCTGTATTAGATATGATCAAAACTGTTAGGTTGATCTCTTGATATAAATGTATAAAAGTCTTTTGTGTTGTACTAAGACTTAGATAGATCAAAACTGTTAGGTTGATCTGTTGGTGTAATAAAATCGTAGAATGGACTCTACGATTTCAGTCAAGGAAACTCTACGATTTGAACAGACTTTACGATCAAGACAACCAATCGTAGAATGGACTCTACGATTTTGGTCAAGAAGACTCTACGACCAAACAGACCATGTTCTTAACGAGAAACCTTAAATCGAACTCTATGATCAACAGTCTAACAGTTGAGTAAACTCTACGATGATAGTAAGAGATGATCCTTTACAGATCAATCACGACAGCAAGGATATTCGTAGAGTTGATCATGAAAGGTCGTTGAGCAAAAAGGCAAGATACATCACGACTTTCAGATCAGGAGCTATTCTATTCAAGAATTCAATCTACATTGATGTAACCAAAAAGGAAACTTCTGCAAATCGATCAAAGTCAAAAAAGTCAGGGGACTGACCCAAGCGCACTATGTAACAGAAAGAAGACTTTCAAGGCAGAAAAGTCAGAGGACTGTGTCCTATTAGTCCTATAGTTTGGAAGGACCAAACGACTCTATGAAAGTTGGTAGGAACCTACGACTGACATATTTGTCCCAAAGGAAAAAGAAAACAACCTTCCATGGACTAACAGGTCAGATCAAATAAAATCTCATCAGAGCTTTAATGAGCTATATTAATATAATATACAGCAGCTCTCCTCTATGAGGTAGCGAAAAGAAACACAAGCTCAAGCAGATGGTCTAACGGAAAGAAACACAAGCTCAAGCAGATGGTCCAACGGGAAGAAAACTGAAGCCCTAACTTCTTAAATACTAAGATCGGCAAAAGAGAAAACTAATTCTGCACGAAGAAAAATATACGCAAGAAGTGAAAAAGATCAAACTAATAAGAAAGCTTGCATTGCTACTAAGTCCTTCGAAAAACTCAAGCTAATAGCAACTTAGTAGCACATCCAAATATACATCACTCCAGGAGAGTTCTTTGTGAACTAGTGTATCCAAGTCTGTTAGACTTGTAGAGTTCTTGGTGAACTAGAGTTCCAAGACTGCGGGTCTTGAAGGAATCTTAGTGATTCTGAAATTGTAAAAGTATCCTTAGTGGATTTGCTGCTAGAAGAGCAGAACAGTGGAGTAGGAGTCTTGTGAGCTCTAAACCACTTAAAACCCAGAGTCTTTCTTATTGTGTCTTTAATTTGCTATATCTGCCATATAATTGCTTGTTGAATTATTACTCTAACATATCAAGAAAAGGGTAACTAAATCATATTCCGTCGTGTTAAACTTTTTGATTAAGAATTAATTAAGTAAGATTCCTTTAAGTAAAAGAAATTTTTTAAAAGAATCTATTCAACCCCCCTTCTAGATTTCTATCGTGTCATTGGGAACTAACAATGTCATCTGCTGCTTCATTGCTTCAATGGTTGATTTAACAGTTGTACTTGTTAGTACGCCCAACTGTTCAGTTGTTAACATAACATTTGGTACGGATGAAGCACCAACTTCAGAAATTGATGGATCGGGATCTTTGTCGTTGATTTGATTTTCAAAAGGAATTCCAGATAAAGAATTCCTTGCGTAATGTGTGCTGACGTCCGAGTGGGCCTTTCCGTGTAAACATGTAACTTTTCTGACAAATTGGTTAGGTTTTTGAAGTAGCAGTTATAAACGGTTATTACTGTTTAGAGTAGTTAGTTTCCTTCTTCTTGAAAATGCCTCGACATAATTCCTTCAGAATTCAATCCAGAAATATTTTCTTAACCTATCCAAGATGCCCATTACCAAAAAACAGAGTGTCTTGAGCTCTTGCTTAAGATCCATTACTCCATTACTCCCGTATACATACGTGTGTGTGCTGAACTCCATGAAGATGGAACTCCGCATCTTCATTGCCTCATTCAATTCAGTGCAAAATTTCAAACAACAATCCCAAAATTCTTCGATTTAGTTTTCAACATTCGTTCAACTCATTTTCATCCTAATATTCAATCCGCTAAAAATGTTGTTGCAGTTCAATCCTTTATTTCGAAGGGAGGAGATTACTGTGAGCATGGCACTTTTATTGATAATTCCAAAACACAAGTATCTGCTAAAAGCATAAATCAGCTTTATTATGCTACGCTTGCCACCAAAGATAAGGAAATTGTTATGAAGATGATCATGGATGGTGATTCCAGAACTTATTGGAACAATTGGGAAAGACTCTCGCACAATTGGGATCGGACGTTCCAGAAAGGTCCAGAAGTGTACATCAGTCCTTGTAAAGAATTTAACAACATCCCTGTGGACCTTCAAGAATGGGCCAGTGATAACATTCGTGATAAAGATCACAGGTCTTATAGGCCCAAGTCTATTGTAATTGAGGGTCCAACTCTCTTAGAAAAAACTCTGTGGGCTCGATCGTTAGGCCCACATAATTATTATTGTGCCCACTTAGATATGGCCAAACATAACAATGACGTTTATTATAACGTCATTGATGATGTACCTCCAAAGTACGTCAAGCATTGGTGAGAGTTCTTTGGAAGCCAGCACAACTGGAGATCAAATTGTAAGTACGCCAAGCCTATTATGATAAAAGGGTGTGTACTGACCATTTTTCTATGCAACAGTGGGCCCGAAACCTCCTATAAAGAATTCCTAGATAGAATTGAGAATGTCACCCTCAAAGAGTGGACACTGTCAAACGTAGAATTTTTCTTCGTCACCCAATCGTTCTTCTTCAACACCTCCCAAAATCAAACCCCAACACGCGAGATCAAAGAAGAAAACGAGGAGGAAGCAAATTAAATTCAAATGCGACTGCCGTCTCTTTGATGTCAATGGTTGCAGCGCCGACCACCAACTGCTACTTTCTCATGCAAATAGGGGTCTTATCAGACAAAATAAAAAACCCCTTCCACTTCCGATCCAAGACAACAATGAATGACAACCAGTTCATAACTACAATACGTTTCAATTACAACCTCCGAAAGGCATTGAGGATCAAGACAGGGATACTGACTATCACCACTTGGATGACCTCAATTTTTCCCAGCTCTATAACGGATGATTACTTTACCATGCGTATCAGAGCCAGAATTTATTCGATGATTAATAATTTAAGAGTCATTAGTCCTGATTCTGTGTACTTAGCATGTAATTTAAGTTGTGCTGATTGAAAATTATGTTCTAATCACAGTGTATAATGGAAATGTACCTCATTTTACGATGAGGAATGGAAATATTAATCACAGTGTAGAATGTAAATGTACCCAGCTCTATATCGTTGAGTCTCAGTACTTTCTTCTCCAACTTCTTTTGATTGTAGGGCTTTTCTTGATTGATCTTGAAACTCCACCATTGTTTCCTTCCTGTTGCTCTGCCTTATCTGATTCCCTTTTGGTCATCTTCATTCAGAATGATTTGTAAGGATGTATACATCAAAAGACTCTTGTTTAGCATTCCATAGATCTGACTTTTCCATAGAATATCAAACAGAGATTCCTTTAATCATCTCAAGCTAGAACTTTGTCTAATGCATTGTTGTTTGAGAGCATACTGCCAATAGCCAAGTGCATAAAATTTTCTTGATATGATCTTTCCTCTTTCTCGCAGATGGTAGGGTGCTTTCTTAATCGCAGAGTAAATCATCCGTGATTACTCTTTATTGCCTTGATCTTCTCACCCTTCTCATTCATAGTTAGTTTGAAAAAATTTGACTTTGAGAACTTTTGCCTTTTAAATCTGGCCACGTACATGAGGCGTGCCTTGCATGAATTTCTTCATTGATTAAGCTGCTTTGTACATGAATGAGTTTCTTCAACTCTTCTTGAACTTTAATGATCTGCTAAGTTGATTTTCAGGTCTCGGGCCTGGTATCTGTGATTTAGGAAAGTGACTTTGATATTCATCATCAAAGACATGGCAGTGAGAAATACATCTGTATTTTTCAATATGATCAATCTCTCAATTTCAGAGAAGTAGTACCTGAAGACCATTGAAGACTTTTGATATAGATTCCTTTAAAACCAGTCATACTTGAGATCATCCACTTGGGGATAGGAGAATTACTACTTGTGAATTTCATCATTGATTACTATATGTTGTAGCTTATGCCAGAACTCCTGACATTGCTTTTTGAATAAATAAAGCAACTTCTTTGTTATTCATTTTTAGATAAGATCTTTTGAATTTAAGACCTTAAGCTTATCGTAAAGCTTAATGCTGAGCACGTCGAATGAATACTTGGATTCGTGATTGATTTCAGCTGCTGATGTTCACTATGTAGAAGATCATTTATCACTTTCAAGTATAGATTTCTGTTGGGCTTGCTTCTACCATACACTTTCGAACCAATGAGAAGTAATTTTGTTATTGCTTGGCACAACGATGCTTCTTTAGAGAAAAATAAGATCCGGTGTCCTTTGGCATCAAGATTAGAACTTCCCAGTTTTCTTGAAGGCAAAGATACACATTATTATACTCTCGAGCGAATCAACTAATAACCTTATCAATAGAATATCTTTTAATCTCTTCATCTCGCTGCATCAATTTAACTTTGAAAGTCCACTCGACTGCTTCTTTGCTGAGATCATCTTAACTTGACTTAGATAGGATTTTAATGACAATAAGTAAGCAGCATCAGATAGTTTATCATCAACATCATTCATATTTGTACTTGCATAAAAAAAATTAATTTGCAAGCTTGTTCATAAGAAATGGTTTACTTCAATTTTTAAACTCAAAATAGATTTTTACTAATGCCATAGGATCTACTCAAAGCGTGAGCTTTTATGTTCGTGAGAACCTGCTCTGATACCAATTGTTAGTTCCCAGAGGCACACAAGTGATCTAGAAGGGGGGTTAAATAGATCTCTTAAAAACTTTTTCCTTAAAAGTATATGATATTACCGAATAGTTTATTTAATCAAGATTAGTTTGCACAACGGAACATTAGTTTGTAAACTCCCTTTAAAGATTTATAAAACTTCTTAGTTTAGTTTAGACTGTATTTAAGATAGTCATTTATCAAGTAAACTAATCATAGCAGATATATATATATATATATATGACATAATGTAAATAACTGAATGTAAATGACACCAAAGAGTTTAAGTGGTTCGGAGACTAAATAACTCCTACTCCACTTTTCTACTTCAACGAGTAGGAAATCCACTAAGGATGGTTCACACAGAACTCTTCAAACCCAACAGGTTTAGCTAGTTTAGTCACTAAGACAATGACACAAATGTCAACTTCAAATCCAATAGACTTGGCTTCTTTAGTCACTAAGACAAGGACACAAATGTCCTCTTCAAGTCCAGCAGACTTGACTCCTTGTTTGTTGATAGATGTTGAAGTTGATACTGAGTTGTACTTTCAGTTCCATTGTCTTTAAATACTCAATAGCAGGATGTGATCATACTTGAAATGATATTGAGTTAGGCAATAATGCTTGGCTTCTTTATGTACTCAATATCTTCTTGTGATCACCTATTGTGCTGCTAAGCTTTGGCAATTCAGCTTCTTTGGTACTTGATAACTTCTCGAGACGAACTTCTGAGATGACTGTGAAGCTCATTCCTTTTGGTGCTCAGTTGTTCCTTCTTATCATTGACAGTTCATAGCTTCTCGAGATGAGCTACTGAGATGACTATGAAGCTCCTTCCTTTTAGTACTCAGTTGATAACATGTCTGTATCAAGTTGGCATTTAGCCTTCTCTCTATCACGTGTTTAGCATCTTTGAACATTTTTCTTGCAATAGAGTCATATCTCTCTATGTCTCTCTCAATTCAGTTTTAGTGTTCTGGCAGATCGTAGAGTGCTCTTCAGTATATTCATTTTTTGTTTCACTCTACGATTTTGTTGTTGTCCACCATCCTCTTTTTTATTTTCAACAACTTCTTTCATTCCTGTGAACATCTATGCTTTTATATGTTTGTGCATATTTTACCGTTGGAAAAGGTCCGTTGAATTCCTTTGGCATTGTGCAAATCCTTGATATCTTTGAAGTTGACTTTCTGTTGCTTGTGTCAATGTTTTTCCTTTTTTTGACATATGTTTTGTCACATCAAATTGTAGCTTCACTTTCTGCATTTTTAGCCGTTGCACTTCCAGAGTTGTTTATCAAAGATTATTATATTCTTTGATATATTTAATTTTCTGATCCATCATTAAATATCTTCCTTGACTTCGATAACCAGTTGCTCTATTGCTTTCAGAGATGTCCCATTAGTCAGACTATTTTCACCATCCTTCTGAGCAATACGTCCTGACTTATAGTCGTTTAGACACAAAGTCTTCTGTGACTCTGACATGTATCTGATCTTTAACAGCACTTAATCTTTCTTTAATCTGGTCAAGGAATATTCTCTTTTCTCTCACACCATATTGCAGTTCTGTTAATTTACTAGTTCTGATCTTCACAGTGAATTCGTAAAGTGGCTGTCTGATCATTCTGACTCTACGAATCCAGCTCCACGATTGTTACTTGAAGTAAGTTAAGTAAAACGTTGAGTTGGAGCGATCTTCTCTCTTACTCTACGATCTTGCTATTTTGTTCAGATCGTAGAGTTACTGACCGCAGTGCTTTGCTTTACGATTTCGTTCTACGATCTTGTCCTTTTGTGCAAATCATAGAGTTGCTGACTGCAGTGCTTTTCCTTACGATTTTGTTCTACGATCTTGTCATTTTGTGCAAATCGTAGAGTTGCTGACTGCAGTGTTTCTCCTTATTATTTATGGGCTTTTCAGTGGAATCGTTGAGTTGTTGTCTTCTTTAGCATACCCTTTATTTTTACTCAACGATTATACCATGTGTAGAACAATTGTCTGCATTGTCTTGTCTTCTGGTTTCACTCTATGATTTCGTCTATCTGTGCAAATTTTAGAGTTCTCGGATGTGCTTGCTCTTCAAATCCACTCTACGATCTTGCCAGTTTGTGCATATCGTAGAGTACATTTCTTCTCTGGTTCTACGTTTCTTGAAGGCTTGCTTAGTTGTCTGTTCGACGATCGTAGAGTTCTGCTCTACGTTTTGTACTTAATCAATTCTTCAATTCAGCTTGTATATTATGTAGAACTCTTGCACAGTTGTCTCTCCTTGATGATCGTAGAGTTATCCTGGTATGGAGTCGTATAGTCCACTCTACGAACAGACCTAGTTGTTGCGAAGTCGTAGAGTCCACTCTACAAACAGACTGAATCGTTGAGTCTTCTTTGCTTGGAGTCGTAGAGTCCATTCTACGATCATATTGACTGAACAGATAACATAAGATCAACCTAATAGATTTGATCTTTTCTAACTAAGTCATTTTGTACATTATTACATCATTACATATTGAAAGGACCTTACAAACTCTGCTATACACATATACAACAATGACTTATTCTTATATTACTCTACTTATATCATTTATCTTTTATGTAGAGTGACTCCTACAGAAAGATCAACCTAACATTTCTGATCTTTAATCTCTAAGTCCTTTGTACACATATTTCTTTTCAAAAAAGACTTTACAACATTTGAACCAGATAACTTTTACTCTTATTATAAGTAGCAGATAGTTTTTAACAAGATCATATTTGTGCTATATAAGTGTGCAATTCACAATATATGAACCAGGTAATTTATTTCATACACACATGATCATGTAGACACATATTCAGATTAATATGTAATCACTTAGTCAATTAACCACATAAGCACTTTAAAACATATATGCACATAGTCAAGTAAGCACATAGACACATAGGCACATTATCACATAAGCATTTAGTCAGATACATATGGACAATTAACCATATAAGCACATTCACCACAATCATTTTTGCACATCAGTCATCATCATCAAATTAAAAACCTTCAACACCATAGTCACCCGTTGTTAATCCCCCGAAGAACTCATCTTTTAAGATCTCATCGCAATGTTTCGAGTGCCCAAAATGTTTGTCTCAACAACTTAGCATGGTAAATATATCACCTCATCAACAATTCAATTTTTTTAGAGTCTAAGCGGGGGGGGGGGGGGGTTGAAAATATTTGTTGTACGCAACAGGATTTATATAACTATGAAAGAGACGAACGTAATAAAATGAAGGGGCATGATGGGCAAATGTTGTATGAATATTTACAATTGGAACAAGGAAAAAATCCTTAATTCACGTTCAAAATTGAGGTTGATGGTGAACGAAGGATTACTCATTGTTTTTGGGCCGATGCGACATCTAGACGAAATTACAAGTTTTATGGTGATGTAATAGTCTTTGATACTACATACAATACCAATCGATATGGATTGATATTTGCACCACTGATGGATGTTAATAATCATTATCAAACTATTATCTTTGCTTGTGCATTTTTAAGTGATGAGACTATAGATTCTTTTGTATGGCTATTCAACTAATTTTTGGAAGTTATGCCAGGTAATGCCCCTAAAATGATATTACTGATCATGACCCAACAATGACAAATGCAATTTCCCAAACTCTTCCAAGTACTTTTCATAGGTATTGTAGTTGGCACATATTAACAAAGTTTTTTGAGAATATAGATTCATTGAAATATAGTGCTTACTATAAGGAATTTTCTAATTGCTTATGCAAATCAAAGACTGGTTTGACTTAATTTGAATGGATCTTATTGAGAATAATGGGTTAAGTGATAACAAATGGTTATAGTCAATGTACGATATTCGTTCAAGATGGGTGTCTTCATATGTGAACCACATTTTTTCTGCCGACATGTCAAGTAATCAATTAGCAGAAAGTTCCCATTCATTCTTCAAGAAATTTGTTTCTAAAAAATATTCATTAGTGGATTGTATGGTTCAATTTAATAACGGACTAGTACGCCAATGTCATAAACTATTGAGTGTTGATAACAAAGACATGACTGAGAAGCCTAAATTAAAATTTTGTCATGATATTTTGGTGCAAATGGTTGATATTTACACACATGAAATGTTCTATTTTTTTCCAAAATGAGTTACTAGAGAATTTCAATTATAAATTTAATCTTGTGGGTGACTCAAACAGTCATTGTGTGTATAAGATTCAAAGAAAAAGTGGTGAGAATTATAGAGGTAGACAAATTATTTATGAAAAGGGTTTGGATTTTGCTTCATGCACATGCAAAAAGTTTAAAAGCTCACGAATTCCATGCAGACACATTTTAGCATATTTGCACAAATATCATGATTTTGATTATTTGTTGAATGAATACATTTTGATAAGATGGACAAAATCAGCAAAATGTAAGATAGCCATAGATGATAGTGGCGTAGAGATAGTTGGTGACAAATCATATCTCTTGGAGTGGAGTAGATTGATTTAGTATTGTTTAGATGTTGTTGACAAAGTCCTCTCAAGTGCCAAAGCAAAAAAGATTTTGATTGATGTTTTAGGTAGTGCACTAGAGAAAATCAATTTAATGGTTGGTTGTAGTACAAGTGGGGTGAAAACTAATCAATAGTAATGTACCAATTTTGGAGAACATGGATGGTAATTATGAACATAGTTATTATGAACCTAGTCAGGTGAGGGCAAAAGGATGAGGAGGGGGGGAGAAAAGGCACTAGCAAAGGCAAACAATTCTAAAGCGAGACGTTATAATAGATGTGGCAAAGTTAGACAAGCACATGATAAAAGAAACTATCCAATGCTTACAAATCGATAAGAACTTATCATTTATTTTATTTAAATTATTGTATATTTTTTTACTTTAAGTTGGTAAAGATTATGGTAGTGATGCAAGTCTTAACAAATAAAAATCATTTATGTGGATCAAATGATGGCAAAGAACATTCTAGTGATGCAAGTCTTAATACTGAAAATTATTCATCCACTGGTAATTTAATTCTACATTTCTTTTCTTTTTTTGGTGCAAAACTCTATATTTCTAGTACTTGACTTATATATATATTGACAGGTATATCATTTTGAGTGCAAATTACGAAATTATTGGAGGTGCTACTACTGCTACAAGTTTGGACATCAAAGCTGTGATATGTTATTTAAAAAAAAATTGTTTTGAGGACATCTTTGAATGAATGCTAATTAAACTTAATGTATTATTTTTATTTTTGAAGACATGTGGTGAATGTTAATCCTTTATGGTTTGTTGTTGTATTAAATAGGAAGATTTCTTTTTTTTAAAGCGATTTTAAAATTAGTAAAATGTATAACAGATGGATGGTAAAACCAGCAATTGGAGATGGTTCAAAGAAATGGATGGTGGAATAGGGAAAAGATAAAATTAAAATGCGAGGATTCTCTCTCTGGTCTTATTAATTAAGAGAGAAATATGTGAGACCCTAACCAAACATACAACACACAATAAGTCAAACACGCATTCAACCGATGACAATTGCCACGTAGCCAAAAAAAAATCACCCGAGATTAGATTCTTTCCTTTGCTCGCTTTCTCCTATGCGGTCTTAGTCCATGTATAACACGTCTAATAAATGCAGAATGTCATGCAAGCCAAGCCAGACGATAACTAAGTAATTATAAGTTCACTTAATTAAGGAAAGAAAGATTTAAGAAATTTATATTTTTAGTCTTTACAAGCAAATTTGACACTTACAAGTCTCCTCTCACATGAATAATAAATGAGACCTACATTCATGTGATTAATATTTTGTAAAAATATTAAAATTCTCTTGTGAAAATAACAATTCCTAAAATTTATACGATTAATAGGAATAGGCAAATTAGAGCAAAATGTGATTCACTTTAATTTTCTTACCCAATTCAACCTTTTGATTTTTTTTCAGACTTTCTTTAAGACTAAAATTCAAAACTGTACCTTGAGTTAATAACTTTATGAAAATATAATATGAGACTTTACAATATAAGAAACTGTTACTTCGTAGTACAATTAACCAAAAAAAATAACTATACCTAGATTTGTATTACAAACAATTATACTTTGATGAAGGAATTTTTCAATTAGTCAAACTGAAGGACGAAAATATCATACGGATACAAATTAATATAGGGTAAAGTTTTGCATTTTAGTATATTTTTTTCAAACCATACATGTATAGGTCTCTAGTTCCATACCTATAAAATCTTTGAATAAAAATAACTCCGTGACAGCCTTTGTAGACTGTAGCTAGCAAAATAATTGATATCTTAGCTTTGACTGAAATACGGCATAAACATAACTGAGAAGTAAAAATACCAGCATAACCCAAGTGTTGCTAGTACTGTTTGCGCCACTATAAGTCACTTAAGTAGACGTTGCACCCCCAACCTAGCCTTCTGATTTGGGTTTTCACTTGGTAAGTCCCTAAAATTGATGTCAATGGTCCACATTTAACTCATGTTTTTAATCTTGTTCTCCAAATTAATTCACAGTAAACATTAAAATTTATTCCAGCATAATTTCACACGTGTGCAAAAAGACAGACATAGATGAATATCTCATTCATTATACATTTCATACAATTTTCCCTTCCCTAGTACAGGTAGCAAAAGATGGATTAACCCTTTTATATTTTATTAAACAGATTAGGTCATTTTGGGACAATTGTCACAATCAACTAGCTGTAACGACTACGCTAGTGACGTTTTGAATCAAACAATGAATGAAAAATTTCCACGCAAACCAAAAAAAAATAGTCCGCAATGAAAATAGTAAGATTATCATAAGATGGAGGTGGGGGAGTATTACATAATTGTGATCATCAAAATTCATATATTAGTTGTGAAGAAGAATAATGGTCAGTTAAGAAAAATGGACAGAAATTTAAGCCTAATTCTAATAAAAGAAAAGGCAAGTGTCATGTTTGTAAAGAAACTGATTACTATACTAGAGAATTTAAACATTAAAAAAGTGGAGCTGGTAATATGGTCGAGGAAAACCTTGTAGCAATGGTTTCAGATCTTAGACTTGATGTGTCTATGATTTTCTGAAATCAACATGGCTTGTGAACCTTCTAGTTGGTGGTTGGACTCTAGTGCTATAGTCCACATTTGTAACAGGCGAGAAATGTTCAAAACTTTCAAGGACACTGTTGGTCATGAAATGCAGATGGGAAACAGATCTTGTGTTGGTACTGGAGGCAAAGGAATTGTTGAACTGTTTTTTACCTCTGAAAAGAAGTTAACCTTGATGAATGTTTTATTTTTACCAAAAATTAGGAATATTTAATTAATTACGTTGATTTGTTAGAAAAGAAATGATTTAAAATTTATACTAACTCCGGTAAAGTTATTCTTATAAATAATGACGTCTTTGTCGGAAAGGGTTATGCTTGTGATAGAATGTAAAAAATGAGTATCAATAATAATAATATTTATGATTCTACTTATTTTACTTGTGCATGTGCAATTTCTAAAAACTGAACATTTGGCAATTCTAAAATCTTCTCCTCTCCTGTTTGTTTTCCAATCGTGTTCATGTTTATGGTTTCTTTGATGCTAGTATCCAAATAAAACAATAATAAATTCCAATTTTCTCCTGTTGGGAGGAATGGAGAGACTAATTAATATCAGCCAACAGGAAGATATGTCTAGTGGGCATAGGTAAAAAAATTAGGAAACTGATATTTCCAGGTTTTTTGATATTTCCACATGAAAAGTGTCGCTATAGGTCTACAACGACAGTTTTGATAGTCGCTATAGGTCTATAGCGATAGTTTACATGTAAAAATATCAAAAACCCTGTGAAAATATCACTTCCCAAAAATTAAAACATTTAGATGAATAAGTTTAAAATGCTTATGAAGAACTTGTGAGACTATATATAGTCTACTATATTGATGGATGTTGGTGTGAAATTGTTTGTCGTTTCTCTTGTGCTTTATTTTATAGAGAAAATATGAGACATAGACACAAACGAAAACACACGCAGGGTAACGAACACTATTACAGTAACATGTAACCGACCTTTATTATTTTATTTTTTTTGAATGAACAGCTGCCAAAAGGGTCTAAATTTGTTAACAAACTATAAGAATTTACTCCTACTATCAAAGAGACTTTTAATTAATTACCTGTTGTAGGCAGCTCCAAAAAATTTAGTCTGATAGAGAGAGTTGTATCACGGATACCCGTTGGGATTGACTTATACTTCTGCGGGTTCGACTAATGGCCACTACGACAGGGTGGTCGGGATTGCAAGGGGACAATGCCCCCTGGAAGCCAAGCGTAAGGATGTAATTGGGCTTGGAAATTTATTAGTGGTCCAATCTTTGGTTTACTAATGTATTAAGTTTAAGCCCATGTTATAGCAGTTAGGGTTTTCTAGTTACTATAAAAGCAATTATTTGGTGTGTGAATCATTGTAGAGCGTATGAGGCATCTAATGAATACATCAGACAAGCATGACTAGCTAAATTAGTGAACCTGGGTATATTGCGTGTTCTTATTTTTTTGCTCTTCATCTAATATTTCGTGTGATTGTGTTATTACTTCATCTTAAATTCTCACACTTGGTATCAGAGCTTCGGTTTGAGAGATCTGGGATTTGCGAATTTAAGATGTCGAATACAAGGTCATCACGGACCAAGATTGATAAGTTCAACGGGAAAAGTTTTGAACTCTGAAAATTGAAGATGGAGGATCTGCTCGTGATTTCTGGACAGTAATTGAAGATCCAAAGTCGACTGTTACCGCTTAGAAGGAAGGGACGTCTTCGACTGAAACGGAGTTGAAGGAGAAAATCGCTGCATGGG
The DNA here is from genome assembly GCA_947179155.2 of Hedera helix. Classification (NCBI taxonomy): domain Eukaryota; kingdom Viridiplantae; phylum Streptophyta; class Magnoliopsida; order Apiales; family Araliaceae; genus Hedera; species Hedera helix. The sequence continues at coordinate 9,904,791 of OX359274.1, forward strand.
AGAAGTTGGATCGGAAGGCTCGTAGTCTAATTCGACTATGTCTTGCTAATAACGTCCTGATTAATGTTTCTGAGGAGAAGACTGTGAAGGATCTTTGGACGAAATTAGAATCCCTATATCAAAGTAAGTCCTTAGTTAATAAACTGTTTATTAGGAAGAATCTGTATAAACTTCGGATGGATGATGGAAGTTCATTTTCAACACACCTACATGAATTTAATATCTTGATTAGTCAATTATCATCAATTAGTTGTGATATCAGTGATGATGATAAAGCTATTACCTTACTCTGTTCATTGCGTGACTCGTGGGATAATCTGATTATTGCGATTGGTAGTGGTACTACAGAATTGTCGTTTGAGGGGGTTGTTTTAGCTTTATTGTCAGAAGATATGCGACGACAGAGCATCATGAAAAGTTCAACCAAGAAGGCTCTGTTTATCAGAGGGCGAAATCAAGATAGGAATTCAAAGAGGTTTGGAAACAAGTCACAGTCGAGAGGGAGATCTATGAGTACAGATAGGTCAAAAATTAAATGTTGAAACTGTAATAATTTTGGTCATATGAAGAAGGACTGCAAGAACAAGGGTGGTAAACCTATGAAGGAGAAAAATGATTCGGGTAATAAGGATTAAGCCACTGGAGACTTGTACATAGCAGCAGCTTGCGTAGCCCAAACGGATGATGATGTTTGATTTATTGATACAGGAGCTTCGTATCATATGACACCTCACAGAGATTGGTTCTATCAATATGAAACTTTCAGCGGAGGTAATGTCATAATGGGCAATGACACGTCAATGAAGATTGTTGGTCATGGGAAACTGAAACTCAGGTTGCATGATGGTACTGTCAAGACACTTTCGGGGGTTATGCATATTCCTGATCTTAGCAGGAATTTAATATCTGTTAGCTCGATAACAGATGGAGGAGTTAACTTCAGTTGTGATAAGGAATCATGTAAGATGACTCGTGGTTCAATAGTAATTGCACGTGGAACAAGATGTGGTACTTTATACAAGCTGCTGGGAAGTACCATAAAGGGGCAGTTTGGTGGTTCTTTTGTTTCTGGGAAGGAAGAGAGTGCTGAGAACAGTTCGTCCATGTTGTGGCATCAATGATGGGGGCATATTATTGAGAATGGACTAACCACTATAGCATCAAAGCAGCTGGTGGAAGGGGTTCCAAATTGCTCCATGAGATTCGAATTTTGTAAGTATTGCTTGTACGGAAAGCAGAATAGAGTCAAGTTTAAATCCACTGCCACTAGAGCGACTGAAGTGCTAGATTTGATACACAACGATTTGTTTGGGGAAACTCCTGAAGAATCTCTTGAAAAATCAAGGTACTAAGTTTCTTTTGTAGATAATTTTTTAAGGTATGCTTTGAGTCTATTTTATTAGAAGAAAATCTAAAGTACTTGACAAATTCTGAGAATTTAAGGCACTGGTTAAGAATCAATTCAACAGGAAAATAAATGTTCTTCGAACTGATAATGGTAGAGAGTATTTTCCAGTTGATCAATTTTGTACTGAGCAGGGGATTGTCAGACAGAATACAATTCGGATGACACCTCAACAGAATGATGTGGCTAAGAGATTAAATCGGACACTTTTAGAGAAAGTGAGGTGTATACGGAGTTGGGCAGACTTGGAGCCTGAATTCTAGACTGAGGCAGTTGCTACAACATGTTACTTGAAGAATCGGACACCTACATTTGCATTAAAGGATCAAACTCCTTTTGATGTACTATTCAAAAAGAAGCCCAGTATGTCTCATGTTCGAGTATTTGGTTGTGATGCGTATATGCATATGTCAGAGGAGAAAAGGAACAAGCTTGACTTTAAGTCTGAGAAGTGCAAGTTCATTGGCTACAAAGAAGGTGTCAAGGGGTACAAGTTATGGAATCCAGATACTAGAACAGTAGTATAAAATAGGGATGTGGTCTTTAGAGAAATACTGAATGAGCCAGTTGTGGATAAGTCGTCTGAAGAACCTGATCGTGTGTAAATTGATGTGAGTATGGGAAAGCAAGTAAAGGCTAAAAATTCACAGTTGGCTACAAATTTTGCATATGATGAACCAGTTCAGGCTGAACATGATGAGAAAGATGGTGATGATTCTAATATTGAAGAAGATGCTAATACTGAGGCTGAGGAAGAAGCTGAACCTACATTGAGGAGGTCCACATGGGTTCGAAAACGACCTAGCAAGAATTCACTTAGTGCATATCATGTTTTACATGTCACTAATGATGAACCGTGCACAGTTAAGGAGGCGAGGGCCTCAGGAGAGTCGAATCAATGGGAGTTTGCTATGAATGAGGAAATGCAGTCACTTAATAAGAATCAAACATGGAGTCTTGTTAAATTGCCTAGAGATCGAAAGTCAATTAGGTGCAAATGAGTGTTCAAAAAGAAGATAAATACGGATGGAAAGGTAGAAAAGTACAAAGCACGACTGGTGACAAAATAGTATTCTCAAATAGTGAAAATTAACTATGATGAGATATTTTCTTCAGTAGCAAAGTTGACATCCATCCAGACAGTTTTATCTACAGCAATTATTTATGATCTAGAGGTTGAACAACTAGACGTCAAAACAGCATTTCTTTATGGTGACTTGGAGGAGGAGATTTACATGAAGCAACCAGATGGTTTTGAGATCAAAGTTAAAAAGGATTTGGTATGTAAATTGAAGAAGTACTTGTATGCGCTTAAGCAATCTCCTAGAATGTGGTATCAAAAGTTTGATTCTTACTTCTTACAGCTTAGATTTATGCGATGTCAGACTGATCATTGCGTTTATGTGAAAAGGTTAGGTGACAATTTTGTTATTCTAACCTTGTATGTTGATAATATATTATTAATTGGAATAACAGAAAAATGATCAAGTTTGTGAAAGGGTTGTTGGCACAGCAGTTTGATATGAAGGATTTTTGGGCCAGCAAACTTCATCTTGGGTATGCATATACATATGGATCATATAAATCGAAAATTGATTTTAGGGCAAAAGAAATACATTGAAGGGGTGTTGAAGAAATTCAACAAGATGGATTGTAAACCGGTTGAAACTCCTATGGCTACAAGAACAAAATTGTTAACAGATCAGTGTCCTAAAACTAATGAGGAAAAAGAAGATATGACTCACATTTCATATGCAAGCGTGGTTGGAAGCTTGATGTATGTAATGGTTTGTACGAGGCCAAATATTGCTCAAACAGTGGGAGTATTGAGCAGGTACATGTCTAATCCCGGGAAGGAGCATTAGATCGCCATCAAAAGAGTTTTCAGGTATCTTTGTGGTACTTCTAATTTTGCATTGCATTTTAGGGGTAAGAGAAATGAAATGAACTTTGAGGTGGTAGGATCGGTCGATGTTGATTGGGGTGGAGATATTGATAGCAGGAAATCAACAAGTGATTATGTATTCAACTTGTTTTGTGGTCTTGTGAATTGGATGAGAAAGAAGCAAAGTGTTGTTGCTCTTTCGTCTACTGAGGCAGAATCCATGGCGCTTACTCATGCAAGTAAAGAAGCAATATGGATTCACAGATTGTGTGTCGAGCTTGGTTTTAAGCAGAATGCAGTGAATTTAAAGTGTGATAGTCATAGTGTTATTCACTTAACGAAGAATCCTGTATTTCACTCACGGTCAAAGCATATTGATATTCAGTATCACTTCGTTAGAGAGAAGGTTGATGAGAAATTAATTTTCTTAGAGAAGATTGACACAGCAGAAAACATTACAGACTTCTTAACTAAAGCAGTTAGTTTGGCAAAGTTCGAAAAGTTCGAATGGTATACATCTGAGATGGGTATCAGGAATTATTCACCAAGTGAGAGAATGTGAATTTTCTAGTTACTATAAAAACAATTGTTTGGTGTGTGAATTATTGTAGAGCATGTGATGCATCAAATGAATACGTCAGGCAAGCAGAACTAGCTAAATTGGTGAACTTGAGTATATTGCGTGTTCTTACTTTTCTATTTTTCATCTAATATTTCGTGTGATTGTATTACTACTCCATCTTAAATTCTAACAATACCATATGTTGATTCTTCCAAATCAAGCAGTTCTCCATAACATAACAAATACCCTCCAACATTGTCAGATGTATAAGCAACACATGAACAGTTGAGCAAACATGCGGATTCACACAAACCAGCATTAATGCGAAATGGTATTGATTCTGAATTTGCAGGCAGTTTAACACTAGTAAGTGTTATAAATCTGTCATCGCCTTCGGTGCACTCCAGGGCCTTTTTACTTGAACACCCACCTGAATAATTAGCTGAGCACCAATCTTTAGAATTACGCGGCTCAAAACCTGAAAGGCATACATATACATCTGGCTGTGGTATCATTGTTGCATATTCCATTAGCACCACAAATAGCATACTCATCACATTTTTGCTGGTACTGACTGCCCTAAAGACCAGTACTAATATCTCCGTATCCGATATGACTTTCTCATTCTCCCGTTGCCATCCATCATACCTTTACTTCAAAGGATAAATTTATTAACAATTCCGACTTCATAAGTGAAAATAGCTACTATTTTCCGTTCTGACATAGCTAAATATGTTCCCTCTGTAAGGAACAAAAGCGAAATTTTCCCCACTCCTCCAGGATTTTACTGTCCCATTCCATATGAAAAATTCACCCCTGCCACTCGAATCCATTCCTAATGAGTACTTTCCTAGAGCTCAATCATCAGGTGCTCTCCATGAAGTGAGGACCCAAGTTCTATTACTGCTTTTATCAAAGCCAACCTTCCCACCAGGAAGCAAAGTATCGGTTGGGTAATCAAAGCTCTGCCATACAATATCCAACCCATTTCTCAAAACAAAATTTCTGCTTTCAAGAAGTATTGCCTCAGTAGCATTTGAGGCCTCAGGTAATGAACTTGTTGTCCAAATAATGATTTTCATGTTATTGTACAGGACTAGATTACCATCTTTGAGTACTAGGTTTGATTTATAATGAGAAGGGTAAGGGATGGGGTTCTCTCTATTTGCTACCCAAATTATGTGTTGCACCGAAATGTTTTTGTACCATATACCAATGTAATAGTTGCTAGAGTTACCTAGAGAGAAAAAGCCCAATTCAAATATTTCTCCTTCAGATATTAAGGTCTGATTAACAGAGAGAGATTGGCCTAAAGAGATGGTGTTGAATCCAACAGAAAAGTTGGTGGGGCAGAACATGTACAGAAAGACCAAAAGTGGCTGGAACAAACATCTTACTTCCACCTGGAACAATCTTTGATGCTCATCACATTTTCCTTAAAATCCATGACTACATCTTTCTACTTAAAATATTTTCCAATGCCGTAATGTTTCGAGCCAAGTTTTCTTTGAATTACTAAACAAAATAGTAAACACACTTAATTTGTCATTATGGAAGATATACCAAAATAAAAATTGCTAGAATTACCTGAAGTGGAGAAAAACAGCTCAAGTTTTCATCCTTCAGAGATTAGACTCTGATTCATATACAGAGATTGATTCAATGAGATGATGTCCGTCCTAGTGCAAACCTAAAAGAACAATATATAGATAAGCATGAAAATTAGTTGCGGGAACAAACCTGTTTTACTTGCTGAAACCTATTTTTCTTGCTGGAACCAGCTTCCTAAAGACTAAATTTTAACATGGAACTGTGCAGAAATGCTCATATTTATGATGAAAAAATCATAAGAAACGCATACATGTGGTACAGATTAACTACAGTGTAGTCGATTAAGACTAGTCAATATTGCTCTAGACCACATTGTTTTCCGTACAGTAATACAAAAATGAAGGAAAATGCAAACTTCACAGCTTGGAAAATTAAATGATAGAGAAATAAATGATGGTGACAGCTAAAAATCATTAGACCAAATGATGTTTCCCAATAACTTACAGGCATAGCTGACTTTGAAAACAATTCTTCAAAAATGATCCCCAAAATTGGAACTTGTACAAGTCTTGTTCGGAAATTATATGCAGTTTCCTAATCATGTTTCAGTGCTTGCACTTCCACCCTGTGATGTAAAATGTTCTTCAGTTTCCTTATCATCTTCCATTGCTTTGATTTAGTCAGGAAAAAAATAGGTTAAATGAAATTTATGCTAACAATATTATGAATTTTGAGTTTCTATATAATTCCAATCAAATTCGAACAGTACCGAAAACATCTAATACACCTGGACACACAGCAAGCTTGTTTTTGGTACAAACTTTTGACATGATCATTTTGACGAACACCTTGCCTACAACTTACAGCAGACCCCAAAAAGGGACACTAATTATGCCCGCCCACCTGTTAAACTGGCAAGAAGCAGATAATAGCTCCAACAATTCGTGAGGAACAAACATGAACATATATCATATAGCGTCACGAGTCCATGACCTCTGTTTCCAGCAAAGCAACCACAGAACCGTGAAGATAACAAAGGGTCAATATAGTAGTTTCGTCCTAGCATATTTAAAAGAATGAGTCGCAGTATTTAACTACTGAATCACATATTATAATCATGTAAATCTAATTCATGTGTTGCAAAATCAGTTTTGGTAGGACTTGCTTGGAAATTACTGAGTATTTTGTACAAACTACTAGAAGATTAATCATCAAAGTCACGGTCTTCACTTACAAAGAAATATTAATTTTTGACCTAGTTTAAACAAACCAATTAAATCGGAAGTTGAAGCTCAGCTTGTTTATTTAAACAGGCAAAAGGAAATGACTCAGCTTAGCTCGCTAAGTGAAGTGAACTCGAGTCTAGTCCAGTCTGCAATATCCTACTACAATAAAACGATTCTCTGATGCTCTAACATTTTATTCGAAATCCGTGACTTTGAAATCCATAACTACATCTTTCTGAAATATAATTTTCTCCATGAAAATTTAAAGATAATTTTCTTGCTTTGACTAAATGTCACCAAACAGTAGACACACTTGATGAAGAACTCTAACCAAATTCTAAGTAACTGCTCATGCAATGACATATCAGCATGGACACGAATGGTGCACCAGTTGAACTCAAGTAGCATGTATGGAACCTCAGCGTCCGTCCATCACTGAAGCAGTTAAATCATTTAATGAACAATATTCAGCATTGTCTCTCCCTGACCCTGAGCTACCACCACTTGTAAAAGCTGGTCGTTTAGGCGAATCCAGTTGTATGTGTTCATTACCAAACATAGCAAGAACATCAGACATGGTGGGTCTATCTGCAGGACTTTCTTGAACGCACAAGAGACCGACATGAATGAATCTCAGTGGCATAAATGAGGAGGAAGGGATTTGCATACAGTCTTCTATCAGCTCGAGCACCCTGTTATTTTTCCACAATTCCCATGCCTGAAAGGTAAAGAAACTTTTATAAGGTCATTTGATGATTTAATGATAGATTGTAATCCTAAGTGGAAATGTGGTACTATATTATCCCCCTTTCAAGGTATCAAATAACCTTAAAAATGACAAATCATAATCCATGAAATTAAATAACAAATTAATTATGGGATAAAATAGTCCATAATATTGTTAAATTAGTAAAAATAGTCATATCTCACCCATCATTTTGGCAAACAAATAGCCCAACTGTAATCAAGAGTGCATAAATAAATATATAACGGATGGTTTTGGAAAGGATTAACTTACATATCCAATAAGACTAAGGCAATCGGAGTGACGAAAACCAATGCTCTTTTTCCCACTGAGAATCTCTAGTAGCAAAACTCCAAAGGAAAAGACATCAGACTTTATAGAGTAAAGTCCCTCCATGACATACTCTGGGGACATATAACCACTGCATTTTGGGTCATAATATGATTTTTAATTAAAGTAGTTGCAATGGGAGTCTAAATATTCATGTGAGATCAAGTACTTTATACTTAGACTAGTAATTTACTTACTAAGTTCCGACAATCCGATGTGTATTTGCCTGTGATACATCTCCTCCAAAAATTCTTGCCATTCCAAAATCAGATATCTTGGGGTTCATGCCACCATCCAGCAAAATGTTACTAGCCTTCAGGTCTCTATGAACTATACGTAGTCTGGAGTGCTGATGGAGATAAAGAAGTCCTTGGGCTATGCCTTCAATTATGTGAACCCGCCTTCTCCAATCCATTATATCACGTTTATAAGGATCTGACTTGGTGCACGTATCAAAATATTGACAATCATCAGTGCCAGATAATATAAATTCATTTAAGACAGGAGATCAAATAAATGGGCCAATGACTATGTTAATTGCTAACCAAAGAGAAAACAATCCAAGCTTTTATTGGGCATGTACTCGTAGATTAGAATTTTCTCATCTTGCTCAATGCAGCATCCCAAGAGTCTAACAAGATTCCTGTGTTGGAGTTTGGCAATCAATACTGTCTCATTTCTCAGCTCTTCCAACCCTTGTCCAGACCTTTTTGAAAGCCTTTTCACGGCTACTGAATGCCCATCAAGCAAGTTACCCTGAAAGCTGAGAATTAGTCTTTTGTAACAGTAAAGTTGTGTATGGCAGAATAAATAAGTAGATAAAATTAGGGCCTGTGAGGAAAATCTTTAATGGCCAAAATAGCACAAACTTCTTCCATGTCCTGATACGGGAATTTTGAGCTTTAAAATACACAGTTAATAGAAAAATATTATCGGATGTGGAAGCCCCATAATCGTAGCCCATTCGTATAGCAAATTGGAGTTATATAAATAAGCATTACCTTGTAAACAGGTCCAAAACCACTCTCTCCAAGCTTGTTTGCAGTAGAAAAGTTGTCGGTTGCAGACACTATGCTTGAAAAGCTGAACTGTGGAAGTGTAATATCCCAGATATTTTCAAAATTTTAAATAATATCTTAATTGATTTAATTAAAGGTTAATGTTTAAAACCTAGAATTTGAGAAGTAAGATATGTAGAAAATGGGTAAACATTTTTTTTTAACATAATTTATTTGTTAGAAATTAAACGTGGAACTATTGTAATGATGCATGTAGAGAATTTATTAAGGAAATAAATTCAATTGAGAAATGAAGGTGGTTATATTGATATACATATATATACCTAAAGTGTGTTTGTTAGCCAAACAAGTAGATGAGTAAATTAAATACTCAATTAAACTAATAAATTAATTAGTTTAAGCATGAAGTCATGAAATATAATTAATTTGGTTAATTATATTAGTATGAGTTAAAGTTGTGGAAAATTTAGGATGATTGTCTTGGATGGCAATAATGGGAAGTAATTAATTAAGTAATTAACTTAATTATTAAGTTGTTGTATAGAGTCCATTAATGAATTTAAAACAAGCCCAATATGAGAATACTTGCATGAAGGTGGGTAATTAAATAATAAGCCCAAATATTATGTTAATTAATAGTCCAAGAGGTAATTAATATAAGTTCAATTAAATTATGTTGGCAAGTATTATGATAGTCCGATTAAATTAAGGGTCCTTAACACTAATATACAACAATTAGAAAGTAATTACAAAAATAAAACACACACAAAATAATTACAAAAATAAGACAATAATTTCAAATAATTTAATTTCACATTAATAAGGAATCTAAAATCAAGGCTGCCATAATTCAAAATTCAAAATTCAAATCAAATGGATGAAAAACAAAAAAAAAAAAATCTCGTCATCTTCATCCCTCCCAGCTTGCCGCCGCGAATCTCCGCCACGAATTTTTTTTTCCCGTCATCTTCCTCCTTTGTCGTCGCGAATCTTAAGCTTATGTTTCAAATCCTGCGAAAACTCGTCGTCTTCATCCCTCGCCAGTTTGCCGCCGCGAATCTCCGCCACGAAAAATTATTTTTCCGTCATCTTCCTCCTTTGCCGTCGCGAATATCCGTCGCGAATCTTAAGCTTATGTTTCAGATCCTGCAAAAAAGAAAGGGGTGGAAACCAAGCATGAACTGACAGATTATGTTTCATTTAACTTCAACAAAAGTACAACACTGTCAATGAGAAGAAGAAGAAGAAGATGAACACTCGCCCTACAAACATAAGTAAATGGTAACCAACCTTTAATACGCATGTAACCAACCTTTAATACAACGGTAGCCAAATCTTAATACAAAAGGTAACCAAACTGTAATATAAAGGTAACCAACCTTTAATACAAAGGTAACCAAACTTTAAAAGAGAGGTAACCAAACTTTAATACAGAGGTAACCAACCTTTAATATAACAGTAACCAAACTTTAATAGAAAGGTAACCAAACTTTAATACATAGGTAACCAACCTTTAATATAACAATAACCAAACTTTAATAGAAAGGTAACCAAACTTTAATACAGAGGTAACCAACCTTTAATATACATGTAACCAACCTTTAATACAAATGTAACCAACCTTTAATACAACGGTAGCCAAATCTTAATACAAAAGGTAACCAAACTGTAATATAAAGGTAACTTACATTTAATACAACGGTAACCAAACTGTAATATAAAGGTAACCAACCTTTAATACAGAGGTAACCAAACTTTAATACATAAGTAACCAAACTTTTAATAGAAAGGTAACCAAACTTTTATGAATATTTGGTTACACACAAAAACTAAAATAGTTACCTCTGTATAAAGATTTGGATACCAATTGAAATATAAAAAAAATATTTATTGTATTGAATTTTTTTTTTTATCACAGACACGTACTAAACATCACTTGACTTTTGTACTCCCGGTCAGGCCTCAGGGGGAGGCGGCAGGGGAAGGGGGAGGGGGGAGGGGGGAGGAGGAGGGAGTGGGGGTCGGCGACGGCCAGGGGAGGGGAGGGGAGGGGAGGCGACGCGGCTGCGGAAGGGGGAGGGGGGAGGGGGTCGGCGGCTGGGGAAGGGGGAGGCGGGAGGGGTCGGCGGCTGGGGAAGGGGGAGGCGGGAGGGGGCACGCGGGGGAGGCGAGGCGGCCAGTGGAGAGGAGGCGGCGTCTGGGGGTGGTGGTCGGAGGGGGTGGGGAGGTTGCTGTGGAGGGGAAGAGGGACGGGGGCAGGAATGGGTCGGCGGCTGAAGGAGGAGGCCGGAGGGGCAGTCGGGGCAAGCGAGGGAGGGGAGATCTGGAGTAGGGGGAGGGAGGCGGGGGAGGGAAGGCTGCCAGGGGAGGGGAGGCAGCCTGAGGAAGGAAGAGGCGGGAGGGGGCAGTCGGGGCAGGCGGGGGAGGGAAGATCTGGAGTAGGGGGAGGGGGAGGCGGCGGCCAGGGGGAGGGGGAGGGGGAGGCGGCGGCCAGGGGGGAGCCGGCGGCCAGGGGAGGGGTGGTGGTCGGCAGAGAAGGGAGAGAGAGGAGGCGGTGGATGAAATGGAGTTAATAAATTTTTTGTTTCTTTTGTATGATAGTGATGATGACAGCAATGAAGATAATATTTAAATTTTAAAATATCCACCTAAATTAAAGGGATATTAAATATAATATATTAATTTTGTAAATAAATATGAGAAAATGTATTATTTTTGTAATTATTTTATGGATGCATCATTATTGTAATTATTTTTAAAAATGTACTAAAATATGTAATTTTCCCTTAAATTAATTACCAAGCCCAAGTTATAAATGATATGATAGTTGTGTTGGGTAGCCCAAGTAATTAAATAAGAGAGCCCAATGCAAAGTAAGCTATATAGCACAAACACTTAAAAGTCCAATGTTGGTCAAAGTATTGGGAGATATTGTTGAGTGTAGAGAATTAACTAATGTATGGTTAATTGAATAACCCTAGTTGGTAGGCAAGATAGAGAATTAACCAAACATTGGTTAATTGCTAGAGGAAGAAAGGTAGTGATGAAAATTAACTATGGATAAGTTAATTATGTAACCCAAGGTGGTAGAATAAATTAAATCAAGTTTAATTGGACTATAATATAAGTCCAATTGAGGTATTAATCTAGGTCAAATAAATTTACCTAGTAGTTCATATAATTAATTTAACATTAATCCATGTAATAATTAAACAAGCCCATGCTTGTTTTAATTAAATGTAACATAGAGTATTTAATATTAGCCCAATGTAACAATTAAATTGAGCCCAACCAAATTAAATAAATGAGCCCAATATAATTTAATTCTAAGGTCCAAAGTGGAGCCCAATGTACAAGTATAGGTGAATATGTATACATATATTGGTGTATATATATATATGGATACTTATATAATGATATAGGACATAAAAATAAAGCCAAATTGGTGTAATAAATTATAAATTCCGAATTTTGAGGGGGCCCCGCATGGAAATGTTGAGTGTGGACTTCCTATGGCTTCAATTACACTCCAAAAGTTGCTTACAAGCAACCTTGATGGATGTCACACCAATGGTCATTCATGGTAGTCATTCCATGCAATAATAATCTAGTTTAAGCCCCTAATTTCACCAACACTAGTTGATTATGAGGTTAATGAAGGATTAACATTGTGCTATAAATAGAAGTGTTCCACTCATTGGGAGGTTGGTTGGTCATTTGTAGTATTTTCTAGAGAGAAAAATGGAGAGCTTCTTGAGAGATATAGAGAGTTACTCTTATGAGATTGATGATCCACCAAGAAAATTTGCTAGAGAATGGATAATAGGGAGTCACAAGCCAAGATCAAGTCAAGAGGAAGGAGAGCATCCATGTATAAAAGGTTAAAAAGTGTTCTAAACCTTCCTTAGTTCATTTTTATAGTTTATATATGATTTGAACAGTTAAAATATATTTTTAACCGATCAAAAGTTATTTTTATGATTTAAAAGTCTAAAACTATGATATATAGGTATATTCATGGTTTGATATAGTTAATACATGTATTTGTATGGGTGGTACGCAAAGAATTAGAAGGAAGGTCCATATAACGATTTACCGGTAAAACCCTAAGTGGTTCGATCTTTAAATTTCATGTCAAACATTTTCAAAAATATGATTTAACCATGAAATATTATAAAACAAGAAGTTATGAAGATAGCAACACTAAGTTTGTGTCATTTGGATGTGTAGAGTTTATTTTATTCAAGTTCAAACCATTAAAACCAAGGATTTGTGATTTTAGTTTTCACTTTGTCCTTGTAAGCAGTTTTTAGTCCACTTCCGTTTGGAATTTGGATTTCTGATCTAAAGATAAGTTGTAGAGGGGGAAATTCTGATGAGAATGGACTCAAGAATCACCCCAAAATATTTTAAAATGAAGAAGTTATGGCTATCAGAGCGTCGGAGGGTCGAACAGCCCATTTTTAGGGTTTTGTTTCTGTTTTGGACGCCCCGGCGCCCAGTTGAGCGTCCCGGCTTTCAAAACAGAATGTGTAAGTTTTCTGGGTCGGGTCGGGTCGAGTCGGGTCAGTCCAGGACGAGTTTTTAATGAAAATTTAAGTTGAAAAAAGTGTAAAATGAATGGGTTTGAATATCAAACCAATATATGAAATTTATTAGTAACTAATTGGTAGCTAAATGCGTAACATAAAGACTAATGTTAACACAATTAAAAAGTTAACTATTGATATTATTTGAAGATTATTAAAATATTATTAAATGATCAATAATATTAGTATATGTTCAAAAAGTTATTGAATGATTAATAACATTTGTAAATGATTAAAATATCATTATATGGTTAATAATATTAATAAGAGATTAAAATATTATTAAATGGTTAATAATATTAATAAGTTTTTAAAATATTATTAAATGATTAATAATATTAATAAGTGATTAAAATATTATTAAATGATTAATAATATTAATAAATGATTAAAATATTATTAAATGGTTAATAATATTAAGAAGTGAATAAAATATTATTAAATGGTGAATAATATTAGTAATTGATTAAAATATTATTAAATGATTAATAATATTAAGAAGTGATTAAAATATTATTAAATGGTTAATAATATTAATAAGAGATTAAAATATTATCAAATGGTGAATAATACTTGTAAATGATTAAAATATTATTAAATGATTAATAATAGTAATAAGTGATTAAAATATTATTAAATGGTTAATAATATTAATAAGTGATTAAAATATTATTAAATGGTTAATAACATTAATAAGTGATTAAAATATTATTAAATGGTTAATAACATTAAGAAGTGATTAAAATATTATTAAATGGTTAATAATATTAATAAGAGATTAATATTTTAATCACTTCTTAATATTATTAACCATTTAATAATATTTTAATCACTTATTAATGTTATTAACCATTTAATAATATTTTAATCACTTATTAATATTATTAACCATTTAATAATATTTTAATCACTTATTACTATTATTAACCATTTAATAATATTTTAATCACTTATTACTATTATTAATCATTTAATAATATTTTAATCACTTATTAATATTATTAGCCATTTAATAATATTTTAATCACTTATTAATATTATTAACCATTTAATAATATTTTAATCACTTATTAATATTATTAACCATTTAATAATATTTTAATCATTTATTAATGTCATTAATTATTTAATAGCCTTTTTAATCTTATACTAATGTTATTAATCATTTCATAACATTTTAGTTACTTTCATATTTAATCCTTTAACCATATTTTAATACTATTCAAACCATACAAATAGTTAACTTTTTAATAATGTTAACCTTAGTCTTTATTTTATACATTTAACTACCATATGACTATGAGTCACGAACTTACCATGCGTGTCGGTTCTCAGAACACGAACTTATCTTAACATCCTCTACCTATCCGTTATACACATGAGAAAAGAATCACCTTCTCAACATACATATAACGAATAGCGTGACACCAGGTTCCAATCGATTATCACTATAGAAAGTTAAGTGGTCGTCAAACCAAACACAATCTCCTGCCCATACAAGAAATTGGTCAACTCGACCACTAATCAATATAGGAAGTCAAGCGGTCGTTAAACCAAGAACAAATACATCAGTTTCCCAACTGTTCAACACTGTAAGGAAACACATGCCACCAGTGCATATCTTTCTTCTTTGATACACACTGATCGTGCAAGTTTCGCAGCAACATCTCCCAAATTGGTTCGCTGACATATCATAGCCCCCGCCCATACAAGGGTTCGTTCAACTCAACCACTATATTAATATAGGAAGCTAAGCGGTTCTAAAACCAAGCATAAATCTCCACAAACCTCTAATTTTCTTAACTGAATACGAATTCTCTCCATTCATATTTTAGCACATCTGACTCATTACGAGTTCATCTCTCTAGATCATTTCATGACCTTATTAGCATTTTCTTTATGCTTCTCAAAATCTTATTATAAGATATCTTCTATCATTTCTTCAAGTTAGGTAGAACATGACCCTTTTCATTTCTCTTATATCTTCTCAAATCCATCATTGGATAACCTTCTATATATAAATTTTCTAAATTCATATTTTATTACTTAAACTCTACATGAGTTTATTCATTTACCATTTTACTTATCTTCTACTTCGGTTATAGCTTAAGGTACTCTTACCTAAGGTTTATAACCTATCAGCTCTGATACCAACTTGTGACGACCCCGAATCCGGGTTCCTTGAACCTCCGATCCGGTTCAACACGAGTACTATATTTTCCTTATTGTTCATGAATTATAACAATATTATAATTGCTAAATAATCATTTATTTACAATTTTACAACATCTCTTTCTGTTCCAGAATCGAAATCTTTATACATTCCTAGTATGTCTCAATATCATACATGATACGACATTCTATTACAATCAAATTGAGTATTTAACACTCATATAATATACCAACTAAGTATTATACTACACAGTCATTTACCTGTCCAATTCGGACTGATATCTACAACAAATATTTAAATCTTCACTGAAAGTAATATGTTTTCCTGTTCCTTGATCTTTATCGAGAACTTCAAATAATTTGCACTATCTGAAAATCTTGTTTTAGGCAAGAGTGAGCACGACGGCTCAACAAGTCTAACAGATAGCACATAACACATTACATGCTTCACATAAAATCTGCAATTTATACTAACATCATGCTTTTCATGCATTTCAGTTTATGACATACTGCTCATGCATATCATGCCTCACATTTAATCTATGCTTCATGTCTAGCCTCTATCATGACATATAGTTCAATGCAGAACAATTGTCTTAAATCAACTATCGCATATCAACAGTTCAAATCAACTTATTGCACAAAGGCACATTAAAACATCTTTGCACATAACCACGTATGAGCACATCACAGTTTAATAACAAACTTATAAATTATGCACATAATGTAACACATTCTGAAAAACTTGTCTAGTTTGCTTCTACCAGTTACGCTTATTTGCGTCTCTCGTTCAACCTACAATTTATATAGGAAATTGAAATAATCATTAGATATAATGACTATTACTTAGTCTTAACTTAAGACCTTAACTTCAGAGTATTAATTCTTTAGTTGTCCGACAAATGAACCTATACGTTCCGGACAAAAACCCTAGCCCAAATCTAGTTAGACATGTCGGGTACACTTAACCAACTTACGCATTCACTACCCATGCTTTGTACGACCCACTTTTAATAAGCTGTCTAAATTAGTCACAAATGGACTATCCACATTGGTTTAATTCAATTAAACTTCCTTCTCTTACATAACTTAATGATTTGGACATTTAATAATGTACCAAATATCTCAAAATATTATCTATCTTTGATAATATACAACTACATTCAAATATTATTAACCATTTAATAATATTTTAATCACTTATTAATATTATTAACTATTTAATAATATTTTAATCACTTATTAATATTATTAATCATTTAATAATATTTTAATCTCTTCTTAATATTATTAACCATTTAATAATATTTTAATCACTTCTTAATATTATTAATCATTTAATAATATTTTAATCACTTATTAATATTATTAACCATTTAATAATATTTTAATCTCTTACTAATATTATTAACCATTTAATAATATTTTAATCACTTCTTAATATTATTAATCATTTAATAATATTTTAATCACTTATTAATATTATTAACCATTTAATAATATTTTAATCTCTTACTAATATTATTAACCATTTAATAATATTTTAATCACTTCTTAATATTATTAATCATTTAATAATATTATAATCACTTATTAATATTATTAACCATTTAATAATATTTTAATCACTTATTAATATTATTAACCATTTGATAATATTTTAATCACTTATTAATATTATTAACCATTTAATAATATTTTAATCACTTATTAATATTATTAATTATTTAATAATATTTTAATCTCTTCTTAACCATTTAATAATATTTTAATCACTTATTAATATTATTAACCATTTAATAATATTTTAATCACTTATTAATATTATTAACCATTTAATAATATTTTAATCTCTTACTAATATTGTAATGTCCTAGAATTTCTACGTCTTTATTAATTAAATTATTAATTTAATTTCCAACGAGTTAGTTTTACGAGATTATTTAAATCTTTTATGTGATTAATTAATTATATGATTAAGTAATTATGTAATTAATTACTAGAATTAATTAAAGGGGGTTACTAATAAGTTATTAAATTAGTAAACAAACCCTAAAGTTTTAATATCAAAATAATTGATAAGTTTCCTATTAATTAAATATTTAATTAAATTGAATATAATGAGTTAATTAAATATAATAAATTAATTAATATGATTATTAATTAATGTAAATAATGTGAAATATTAATAATAATATTTATTAGTCCATTTAGTAATTTAATACTTATGGGTTAGAATATTTAATTATTTATTCAATCTAATTATTTATTTAATCATGGATTGAATAATTAATGTGTAATTTATTAAATTAGCCCAACATGGGTCAATTAGTAGCTCAAGTGGAGAATAATAAAATTTGACAAATTAGTAGCCCAAACAATTTAATAGAAGCCCAATTGGTATTTTAAATTAAAGCTCAATGATTGGCCCACTTGAAAAATACTTAATTAAACTATTACTTATTTAAAAAGAGAGTTTGTGACTATTATTTTGGGACATAAGTGATGTTGCCGGCAACAAGGAGAAAGAGAGAGTATATTGTTTTTTTTTTATTATTTATTATTATTTGATTTTTCATTTATTTAATAAAGGGTTGCTTGTTTTATTTTTTGTAGTACATGAAACCATGCCTCTTTTCACAAACTAAGTCATACTTAGCTTTCTTGTGTAAGTATCCATATAGGTGCATGATGGTCTAGATTATTAGATACATTATGTGTATCTATTAATTTTTCAAGTATACTTGAAATGGTAGATACACTTCATTTTATTTTTCAAGCAAAAGAGAGCTAGAGAGAGTTGAGAAAAAACTTTAAGTGAGAGCATAATATTTGAGAGATCAAGGAAGAAGAAGAAATCCTAAGTTAGTTCATGCCATCCTCCTTCACAACATATTTTGGAAAGAAGAGGAGAATAGCTATCAAAACAAGTTAGTTATTTTTTAAACCCTAATCTTGTTTTTCTTTCAAGTTATGGTATAAATATTAGTGTAATAATTTTTATGGTTAATATCATGATATATATGTTTATATAGTTGATCATGTGTTTAACTTATATTTTATGAGTTTTAATGAATGAAAAACATGTATTTGGTGGTGTGAAAATAAATCTCAAAATAATGATTAAAGATAATTTTTGATAATATTTAGATTTAATATTCTAATATTATAGAACATTAAATCATGAGAAAAACAAAGTTTGAATCACTTAAAATGGAGTTATACACAAAAAGTTATGATTTGTGGTAGTTTATGTGATGTAAATTTTTTTATAAAAAAATATGATATTAAATCATGAAAAATTAATTTTTTCATGTTATAAATTAATATAAGGTGATTGGTAATTTTTTTGGATTTTTATTGAGGAGTTAAAGATTTATTGAAGGTATAATTTTATTTAATGTATGCACTGTTCACATTCTGCTGGGGGAAGAAAAAAAAGCATTGGCCGCGCAATGCGCGCCTGCCACTGTTCACTGAGGACGCAGAGCCAAACGTCGTCGTTTGGCGTCTGTAGAAAATTTACTCTGTGCGTTACGCGCGGAAGCCGTTTCCGGCTTCTCAAAACGGCACAGTTTTGAGCCGTAAAATTTTGTACCGCGCGCCATGCACGGTAGGAAAATTTCCGCGAAATTACCAGAATGCCCCTCCGTGTTTTTTTTGGCGAAATTACTTTTCTGCCCTCGTATCAGTTTTCAACTTATTTACGGAAATGCCATTCGGGTTAATTTTAATTAATTTAAATATTTGAAAATTAATTTAAAATTATAACAAAAATAATAATAATACAAAAATAATATTGGGGAGGATATTTTTCATTAAGTTTAATATTTAAATATTTTAAATATTAATCTAGTTAGCTAAATTATGGTTAAGTTAAATAAATTTATTATTTATTTATTATTTTAAATGTTAATAATAAATAAAGATGATAAATTAGCAATTATTATTTAATTCCTATTAAATAATACTTAAAGAGAGATAAAATTTATAAATTAATTATTTATTATTTAAATATTATTAAATAATAAATAAGGATAATTAAGTAATTAATTATTATTTAATTAGCATTAAATAACGATTAATGGAAATTAAGTTATTAGAGTAATAATTTATTATTTAAATTAAATAATAAATAAGAATGATTTGATTATTATTTAACCTTAAATAATAATTAAAATTAATTAAATAATTAATTATTATTTAACTGACATTAAATAATAATTAAAGAGGATTAAGTTTAGTAAACTATTATTTAATTTCCTTAAATTAAATAATAAGTAAGGTTAATTACTTAGTTAATTATTGGTTGATTAATATTAAATTAAAGAAGGTTAAAATTAAGTCAATAATTATTTATTATTTAATTATAATTAAATAATAAGTAAGTACAATTAGTTATTATTTATTTTAAATAATAACTAGAGTTAATTAATTAATTTCTATTTAATCAAGATTAAATAGTAATTAAATAGAGATTGAGTTAATAAAATAAATTGATTTAATTAAACAATTGTAATAAGTTGTTTAAGGGTTTAATAAGTGTCCAACACTTGAGAAAAATATTTTCTAACTTATTAAATTATTAACCTAAAATGATTAAGAGTCTATAAGGTTAATAATATTGTTTTGACTAATGTAAATTATGTGTTAGTATTTATGTTTGGTAAATAAGTTCATTATTAAGCGTATAGTTATGCAAATACGCCGTACTAATTATTAGACCGACTTTATTAATGTTAGGTCTTTCAAAGCAAGTTAGTTAAAGCTAGACATTTGTTGTAGCTAAGCAGACATGCAAGTTCTCTAACCCTACTCATTTATTGTTGAACAAGTTTCTATACTTGTATTTATTGTCAAAGCTTGAAGTGGTTTAATTATTTAAAATTATCTCACATCCATATTGTTTGTAAAATCGCACTTAGTGCACTTAAAGCTTATTAGTTCTTGATTCATGAACTGTATTAAAAATGTCAAAAGCTAATAGTTCAGCTATACATTACGCTTATAAATTCAATACTTGAATACTTTTAAAAGCTTATCCAAACTATTGTTGGGTGCGGATTTCTTATATTAAGTCTGAGAATTGAACAACCCTAAATTAGGGGATTTTGTGTCGGGAAACCGACTTTGGGCGCCAGTGACTAAATGTAATGCATATACAGCGGGTTGAATAGGTTGATCCCCTTGAAAACCAAACAACTCAAAGGGTCATAGGAAACTCTATTATACCCTTGTTAGTTCAGGGTCCTTAGTGACCACTCAGCATTTTAAGATTCAAATATTCTGTTTATTAAAATTTGAATCATGTTTCATTCACAATTGTTATATCTATTGTTGAACCATTGATGACATTTCTCATTCATTCATGATATATTAAATCTCTATGATTGTTCTAAACTTGCTGAGCAAATTAGTTGCTCATTCTTGCTATATCATGAACCATTTTTCAGATAAACCTGATTGCACAAAGAAGGATAAGGGAAAAAGAAAAGTCAGAGATTAAGTTAGCTTATGCATGCTAACTAGCTATTTAAATGTGTATTTACTGTTGAAGAACCTTTTGTAATTCCTTATGATAGGAACTGTTTTTATGTTAAGGTTGATAGACCCTGGTATTGTAACCTTTTGAAGGGAACCAATATGTATTATTCCGCGATATTTAAATGCAATGTATGTATTTAATTGTTAGTAATGTGTTGAATAGTGAGAACCAAACTCGAGGTTATGGAACCCGGATTTGGGGTCGTCACAAGTATTATTAACCATTTAATAATATTTTAATCATTTCTTAATATTATTAACCATTTAATAATATTTTAATCATTTATTAATGTCATTAATTATTTAATAGCCTTTTTAATCTTATACTAATGTTATTAATCATTTCATAACATTTTAGTTACTTACATATTTAATCCTTTAACCATATTTTAATACTCTTCAAACCATACAAATAGTTAACTTTTTAATAATGTTAACCTTAGTCTTTATTTTATACATTTAACTACCAATGAGTCACTAATAGACTTTATTTATATTTGTTTAATATTAAAACACATTTATTTTACAAGTTTATCTTAGGTTTTAAGTCCCTAACGACGTTTCGTTTAGACTTTTCATTAATCGACAGTTAAACCGGAGTTCCGACTTGATAAAACTTAAAAATATCAAATTTTGGAATTTTTCACACTGTACCAGCACTGGCAGCGCTGGTCATAGTGTTAATTGAGAGCTGTCAGCGCTCAAAACAAAATGTCCGAGCGCTGACGGCGTTCATTTTGGCTGTCTGAACCTCCTTTACTAAAACTGCCATAACTTTTTCATACGGAACTATTTTTGAGTGATTCTTGAGTCTAAATTGTGTAGAATTTCAAGATCTACAACTTCTCTTTAGAACACAAATCCAAATTCCGAACGAAACTAGACTAAAAATGGCTTACAATGCAACCTAGGGTTTTAAAATCAACATCCTTTGCGATAAAAGCTATAACTTCTTTGTTTTTTTCATCTTTTTGTGAGATTCAAGTTGTGTTGGCTTTATAACTCACTCATAAAACTTTCTAGCCATATAAATCAAGTATTTAACTTGTACAATTCTAAATGACACAAAATATAGCACATAGCTACTTAGGGTTTTACCGGTAAAGCTTTATATAGCGTTTTCTTGCATTTTTATGCATACCGCTCATACCAAAACATGATTTAACTATATCAAACCATGATTCTACCAATATAACATAGCTTAAGACTTCTAGAGTATCAAAATAACTTTTAATCGGTTAAAAATACATTTTGACCGATTAAAACATAAATAGACCATAGAAATTAACTAAGGAAGGGTTAGAACACTTTTCAACCTTCATAGTTCCTTCTATGGAGATCTTCTTCTTGCTAGGCCTCTTCTTCCTTCTTGAGTGAACCATTAGCATACTAGCTCACAAGCTCTCTAGCTTTTTCTCTCAAAGAAGCTCTCTTTTCTCTTTAGGATTTCTTGTAAAATGACTAACCAACCTAACAAATGAATGTAGCACTTCTATTTATAGTCATATGCTAATCATACATCAACCCCCTAATCATCTAACACTAGACAATTAGTGGTCTTAAACATACTTACTATTGGAGTGATTGACCTTGTGAATGACAAGATGATTGATCTCCATCAACTTTGCTACAACTTTGCAACATAAAAGAAACAAGCTACCCATGTGGGGCCCCTAAAAATCTCAGCAGAATGGCCTTTTATTCTTTATTTTTGCTTTATTTTTTCTTCATTTAATGAACATATATACATCTATATATATATATATATACACACATGATCAATTGTTGACCAATTTTGACTACCATTTGGGCTCCACATTGGACTCTAAGATTTAATATATTGGGCTCATCCAATTAATTAGTTTGGGCTCAATTTAATTATCACATTGGGCTAACATTAAATACCCTATGTTACATTTAATTAAAACAAGCATTGAGCTTAATTAATTATAACTTGAATCAAGGTTTAATTACTTACATGGACTACTAGGTTAATTTATTTAACTTAGGTTAATACATCAATTGGACTTATAATATAATCGAATTAGACTTACCTTTAATTATCCTACCACATTGGGTTACATAATTAACTCACCCATAGTTAATTCTCAATACTACCTTCCTTCCTCTATCAATTAACAAATGTTTGGTTAATTCTCTCTCTTGTCTACCAACTAGGGTTATTCAATTAACCCTACATTAGTTAATTCTCTACACTCAATCAATACTTGAAAAATATTCTCCCAACACACTGACCATCATTTGACTTTAATGTGTTTGGGCTACATGGATTACTTTGTTTTGGGCTCTCTTATTTAATTACTTGGGCTACCCAACACAACTCACATATCATATATAACTTGGGCTTGGTAATTAATTTAATTGGACTTCCACACCATTATATACCATACTTTCCAATATTATTTAATTGGACCTATATTAATTACCTCTTGGACTATATGATAACATAACATTTGGGCTTATTATTTAATTACCCACCTTCATGTAAGTATTCACATATTGGGCTTGTATTAAATCCATTAATGGACTCTATATAACAACTAAATAATTAAGTGAATTACTTAATTAATTATCTTCTTAATATTGTCATTCTAGGCAATATTCCACTTCTCTACTTGCTAATCTTAGCTTTAATTCATGACTCATATAATTAACTCAATTAATTATATTACATGACTTTTCTTCTTAATCCATACTTAAACTAATTAATTTATTAGTTTTATTGAATATCTAATTTACTCATCTTTTTGTTTAGCTAACAAACACAACTCTAGGAATATATAACTATGTATATATATATATCCTTATAATCATCTTCACTTCTCAAATGAATTTATTTTCTTAATAAATTCTCTATATGCATCATTACAATATTCTCACATTTAATTTCTAACAAATAAATTATGTTAAAAAAAAATAAAAAAAATGTTCATTCATTTTCTATACATCTTACTTCTCAAATTCTAGGTTTTAAACATTAACCTTTAATTAAATCAATTAAGATATTATTTAGAATCTTCGAAATATCTGGGATATTACAAACATAACTGGTAGAAGCGAACCAGACAAGTTTTTCAGATATTGTTGCTATGTGTATAATTGTTGCGTGTGCACTTGAAGCATGTGAGAATTTGAATTAAATATGTTTTTGTGAAACCATATGAGGTGTGTTGATTCTATATGATAGAAAAGCCTGAATTAATTAAATAAGTTGAACTGTATGTCATGTATTCATTCCAATGCATGATCAGTATGTTGCATGAATAAATGCAAAGTATGAGAAGCATGATGCATTCATATAATGTAATGTATGAAGCATGAGAAGCATGTATAAACATGAACTATGTGTTATGTGCTATCTGTTAGACTTGCTGAGCCGTCGTGCTCACTCTTGCCTAAACCAACATTTTCAGATAGTGCAAATCATTTGAAGTTCTTGATAAAGATCAAGGAACAGGAAAACATATTACTTTCACTGAAAATCTAAATATTTGTTGTAGATATTAGTCAGAATTGGACAGGTAAATGATTGTGTAGTATAAGACTTTAGTTGGTATGTTATATGAGTGTTAAATATACAAGTTGATTGTAATAGAATGTTGTATCATGTATGATATTAAGACATACTAGGAATGTATAAAGATTTCGATTCTGGAATAGAAAGAGATGTTGTAAAATTGTAAATAAATGGTTATTTACCAATTATAATATTGTTGTAATTCATGAACAATAAGGAAAATGTAGTACTCGTGTTGAACCGGATCCGAGGTTCAAGGAACCCGGATTTGGGGTCGTCACAGCAAGTCTATAACCTTCTCCTTTCCTCCCATTATGTTACCAGTGATGATATTATCGGAGTTAACTTTACTGCTAATATCCAAATTAAGTAGTAATAAATTCTGGTTTGTTTCCTTAGTCACTGCAAATTTAGGGATACAGAATGACTAGTCAATTGACAGGTATGTGAGCAAGGCATTTGCGTTGCAAGTTTATGAAGATTCTAGATATAGGCAAATGGTGATTGCAAGGCCGTGGGAAAAATTAAAAATATAAAGTCAGATTTTTTACCTTTCTGATTACGCTTTTTTCTCCTGATATGACATAAGAGATAAACCAATGAAATACAGATGAGAAGTGGAAGGGTAATGGACAGTGCTAGACGAACATGCAACTGCTTTTTATTTCCTGAATCACCTGAGGATCAGAAAAGAAAGAAAAAGTGTTAGACATAGAAGCAACACTGCAACATTTACCATTTGAAAGCATCTCACTTTTTGTAACTGCTTTTTTATTTCCGAAACACCTTATGATCGGAAAACAGAAATCATAGACAAAAGACAACACTACAACATTTATCGTTTGAAGGCAACTCACTGTCTACAGAAAGTCAGAAGATTTGAGATAGATATCTTCTCCAGAAACCAAATCTGATAGTCGTTCCAAATCCACGAGATCACCATTCCATAATAAACATCGACCACTACTGCTGGCATAAGCAGTGCAAGAGCAGTTTAATGAGCATGCATATTCACATACAGAACGACTCTCGGAATCCAATGATTGTGAATATGCAGGCAATCTAATGTTGGTTATACGTTTAAATCCCAGTTTTTTCTTATCACACTCCAGGGGTTTCCTCCTCAAGCATCCACCAGAAAAATCATTTAATGACCAATCGTTTGGAAAATGAGGTTCAAAACCTTCAAGACATTGACATATGGAAGTGTAATGGATGTTGCAAACTCCAAAAGCCCCGCATAAAGCAAATGACTCACAACGTTGTCTAGGTATTGTCAGCAACAGACTCCAGCTTTGGACTCCCTCAACCCATATCAATAGCTGAGTCTGTCCGGAAGAATGCAAAACTAGTCTAGAATATATAGAACTTCCATCGAAAATATTATACGTAAAATAGGTAGTTTCCCGATCTGAGCCATAGCTGAAATTAAACCTGCTGCTGTAAAGTGTTGCTTCAGATATATGAGGGAAAGCATGCCCATCCCAAGCCCCACTCCTCCAGAAAATCTGTGTCTGGTTCGTCCAGACGAAAAATTCAGCGCTGCCTGTAGGATCCATCCCTAAGGCAAACTTCCCAGTAGACGGGTCACTCGCATTCCTCCATGAAGTGAGGACCTGTTTTCTGTTAGTACTACGTTTATCGAATCCGATCTTTCCACATGGTAGCAAAGTATCAGTTGGGTAGTCAAAGCTCTGCCATATCGCACTAAATCCATCACTCAAAACAAAATTTCCAGTGTCAAGGAGTACTAACTTGGTGGCTTCTGACGATATCCCACCAGCAGAAATTTTGGTGGACCAAATTGGCATATTCATATCACTAAAGATGATCAAATTACCACCTTCAGAGAGTAATAGGTGGGAGTTATCAGATAAATGAACAAGGGGTGTATCTCTATTTGCTACCCAAACTATTGAACGAACTGGGATCTTTTTGTACCATATACCAATATAAGAGTTTTTAGAAGTACCTGGAGAGAAGAAACCCAGTTCAAATATTCCTCCTTTAGAGATTAAGCTTTGATTTGCATACAGAGATTGACCTAATGAGATTGTGTCACTTCCAATGCAGACTTTAGAAGTACAGAACATATAGAGAAGCATGAGAATTAGCTGGAACAAACCTGTTTTGCTTGCCGGAACCATCTTCCTAAAGTCTGAATTTCAGAAATACTTACCTGTATGTTGAAGAATTCATAACAAATGATACAGTTGATACAGATCAACTACAGGTTAGTCAATGAAGACTAGTCAATAATTTTACCATTGTTTTTTTTGCTATAAATAATACACCATCGGTTTCAAATTATAATATCACTTTTAATTTTAAAAATAATAATTTAAAATATTTTTAAATTTAAAATTAATATAATTAAATTAAAATTTTAAAATAAAAAAAAATTATAATTAATAATATTTTTAATTGTATTGACATAAATTAAATAAATTTATATTAATTTTAAATTTACAAATATTTAAAATTATTATTTTTTAAATTAATATTAATTCTATAATTTCGAACGGTAAGACTACTAAAATGAAGGAGGCGACAAAAATGTCAAAGCTATCCAAATAATTTAAGGGCATAGCTGACTTTGAATACAAATTGTTCAAAAGACACCCAAAATTAGGCTTTACTACCTAAACAACATTAAATGAAATTCATTCTAAAAATATTATAAATTTTGAATTTTGGGTTCCAGCCCAATAGCACCCCTATATAGAGTAAAATTTAATCTTCTGTCCGATTTGGGTTATTGGGCTTTTAAGTGTTTACATACTCTTTTCTGTCTCTCTGGTCTATAGGAGTTTTGATTTCTCTAACTGAGTTTGGTCTGTCATTCGGTAAATTATCTCAGTTAGATATAAATAATAATTATATTTATAATAAGTATTAAAAAACATATTCGTTAAATATAATGATCGATCATTTATGAATATTTCATTCATTTGAGTAGGTTCAAAACCTTGTATTTGTTCCAAAAATCTTCAAGTTACTTTTAGATCAATCAATTATCTACCAACA
The DNA here is from genome assembly GCA_947179155.2 of Hedera helix. Classification (NCBI taxonomy): domain Eukaryota; kingdom Viridiplantae; phylum Streptophyta; class Magnoliopsida; order Apiales; family Araliaceae; genus Hedera; species Hedera helix. The sequence continues at coordinate 9,932,384 of OX359274.1, forward strand.
CCAGACTTAATATAGCCCTCAAAAAATAAGAATGAAAAAAATATATATCTAATATAAATAATAAATAATTCTAATATAAATATATAAAAGCGCTATGGTTTAGAATTTGATCAGAAATAATACCCCAACGTAAAAATACACAAAAAAAAAAAATCAACAAATACTAAAAGAATGAAGAACTATTTTTTATCCTATTTCACTCGGTGAGTTTTGATTTCTCCAACTTATTTGAATTAGATATAAATAATAGCTATATTAATTATAAATATTAAAAAAAATTATTCATTAAGTATAGTGACTGAACATTTATGAGTATTTCATTCGTTTGAGTATGTTAAAAGTTTTATATTTGATCCAAAATTCTTCAAGCTAGTTTTAGATCAATCAATTATCTATCACTACTAGATTTAACCTAATCCTCACAAAATAAAAGCAAAAAAACATATATCTAATATAAATAATAAATAATTCTAATATAAGTATATAAAAACACTATGTTTTATAATTTAACTAGAAATAAAACCCCAACTTAAAAACACGCACAAAAAGTCCTTACCAAGTACTATTAGATGAAATTTAATTTATGATATGAATAAATTAAATTTACATATCCTAAAAACTAATTAAAACATAATAAATTAAAAACAAATTTAAAAAAATCCTTATTAAATACAATAATAGATTCTTTTATGTATTAACTTTTTAGGTCCATATCAAATATAAGTAGATTGCATCCAATCTTTTACCTTAAATAAAATAATATAAATGGCATATATTATCTTAGTTAGTGTAATATCCCAGATAATTTCAAAATTTTAAATAATATCTTAATTGATTTTATTAAAGGTTAAGGTTTAAACCTAGAAGGTGAGAAGGAAGATGTGTAGAAAATGGGTAAACATTTTTTTTTAACATAAATTATTTGTTAGAAATTAAATGTGAGAATATTTTAATGATGCAGGTAGATAATTTATATAAGAAAGAAATTCAATTGAGAAGTGAAGGTGAATATATTAATATTTATATATATACACCTATAGTTGAGTTTGTTAGTCAAACAAGATGATGTGTGAAGTAAATTAAATACTTAATAAAACTAATAAATTAATTAGTTTTAGTATGGATTAAAAAGAAAAGTCATGTAATATAATTAATTGAATTAATTATATAAGTTATGAATTAAGGTTATGAGTAACAAGTAGGGAAGTGGAATATTGCCTAGAAGGACAATATTAAGAAGTTAATTAATTAAGTAATTTACTTAATTAATAAGTTGTTATAGATGTAAGCCCAATATGGAGATATTTGCATGAAATGGGTAATTAAATAAGAGAGCCAATAAAAAGTAAGTTATGTAGCCCAAACCATTAAAAGTCAAATGATGGTCAATGGTTGGGAGAAGCATTTCAGGTATTGATTGAGTGTAGAGAATTAACTAGTGTCTAGTTAATTGAATAACCCTAGTTGGTTGACAAGAGAGATAGCATTAACCAATCATTGGTTAATTGCTAGATAAATAAATGTGGGGTTAAGAATTAACCGTGGATGGGTTAATTAAGTAACCCAATGTGGTAGAATTAATTATAGCAAATCTAATTGGATTATATTATAAGTCCAATTGAGGTATTAAACTAGGTCAAATTAATTTAACCTAGTAGTCCATATAATTTAATTTGAACATGGATTTATGTAATAATTAACCAAGCCCAATGCTTGTTTAATTAAATGTAACATAGGGTATTTAATATTAGCCCAATGTAGTAATTAAATTGAGCCCAAACAAATTTTATTGACGAGCCCAATAGAAATATTAAATTGATCCAATGTGGAGCCCAAATGGTAGTCAAAGTTATGGTCAATAATATACATTGGTATATATATATATTGATACTTATATAATGATATAGGATATAAAAATAAAGCCAAATTGGTGTAATTTATTGGCAAATCCCGAATTTTGGAGGGGGCCCCACATGAAAATGTTGAGTGTGGCTTTATTTTGCTTGTTTTACGCTCTAAAAGTTGCTTCCAAGCAACCTTGATAGGAGTCATTCATCCTTGTCAATCATCTTGTCCATCCAAGCTATAGTAAGCATGAGTTTAAGCCTTAAATGTCCAAGTGTTGGTTGATTAGTAGGAGCTAATGGAGATTAAGGAAGTACTATAAATATAGTGCTTCACCAATTCATTGTGTTGGTTAGCCATTTTACAAAAAATTCAATAGAGAAAAGAGAGAGAACTCTAGAGAAAAAGAAAAAGAAAGTTAGATCTTGTAAGCATTGATGGTTGGTTGATCTTGGAGCAAGGTTTAAAGATGGAGGTCTCCTCAAGAGGAAGCTATCTATGTAAGAAGATTGATCATCCAAGCCTTTTCAAAGTTCTAACAAAGAGGATAATCAACAAAAGGTATAAAACATTCTAGCTTGGTATTGTTCTTTGGGTACTATGTAATTTCTTTGGTAGAAAACTAATTTTCAAAATCTAAAAAGGTAGAAACATGCTAGATTGATATATCTAGGGTTACATGGGTTTAATATGAATTTTTGGGTGTATTTATGTGGAAAGATTTCATCAAAATCATCAAATAAGTTTTTACCGACGAAAACCAAGCAACCAAAATCATGGCAGCCACTCCCGAAATTTCTGGGCATGATCCGTAAGTCGGATTCATGATCCGTAAATTTCTGGTGTTAAATGCGTGGGATATAAAGATTCTCCAAGTGGAATCACTTCGATCCGATTTAAAATGAGCAAGTTATGATTTTTCAACCAAAACACACCCACTGTTTTAGGGCTGTGCACAATAGTCCGGTTTGGAGCCAATTTCCGTGACCAAAACAAATCCAAATTTGATGTTTGATAACAGAAAAATGTAGTTCGGGAAGTTACGAATCCATCGATACCAAATAGGCCTCAATCGGACTTGTGGATTTCATTTTATTCAAGTTCCCGTCGGAGACCCCAAGTCTGGAAAACTCAAAAAGCAATCTGCCTATTTTTTTAAAAAAACCGGCCGGTTCGGTTTTTTTCGGTTTTTCATGATTTCTAGGTAGGGCCGGTTCGGGCATTTTTAGGCCGGTTCTTGGGTTGGTTCCAAAATATAAAATGCTTATAATTTTATAAAGAAAATTATCAAAATTTAAAATCCTATTTTTTTTGTAATTTGGTATTTATTAGAATTAATGGTGGATTAAAGCTTACTAAATTGCTAATAATTATGGAAAAATTATTTTTAATTTCAGAAAAATAATATTTGACCTATTGGCATGCTAGTTAAGTGTTATAAAATAAAATTTGAAATTATTGAAGTGATTCACTATATATTAGCTATTTATTAGTGTATAAATAGGCTAATAATCTAATTAAATATTATTTAATAAATATTAAATAATATATGAAGTTATGTAATTAATTAATTATGATTTAATGAATATTAAATAATAATTAAGGGTTGTTAAGATGAATAAGTTAGTTATTTATTATTTAATTGCACTTAAATAATAAGTAAAGTTAAATAAATAATTAATTATTATTTAAATTAATATTAAATAATAATTAAAGAATATTAAAGTTATAAAGCTAATTATTTATTATTTAATTAATATTAAATAATAAGTAAGGTTAATTAAGTAATTAATTATTATTTAATTAATATTAAATAATAATTAAAGGATAATAAAGGTTAATAAACTAATTATTTATTATTTAATTAATATTAAATAATAAGTAAGGTTAATTAATTAATTAATTATTATTTAATTAATATTAAATAATGAGTTCGGATAATTAGTTAATTAATTATTATTTAATTCATATTAAATAATAATTAAATGGTAATTAAGTGGAATAAATTATTACTTAATCGAAAGAAGATTATTAAGTAATTAAAATATATTGATAATATTATTGACTAACTATTAAATGATAATAGTTAAGAATTAAATCATTATTCAATAATTAATAATGATATGTAATTAATTTAAAATATTATTAAAGGATTAATAATATTATTTAGCATTTAATTAACTATTAAATAATAATAGTTAAGAGTTAAATCATTATTAAATAAATAATAATGATAAATAAAGATTTAGAATATTATTAAAGAATTAATAATATTGTTTAACAAGTAATTAACTATTGGGTAATAATAGTTAAGGGTTGAATCGTTATTAAATAAATAACTAATGATACGTGAGGATTTCAAATATTATTAAATGATTGATAATATTAATGAACAATTAAATTATTATTAAAATGATTGATAATAATGAGAAGTCAATTAAAATATTATTAAAGGGTAATAATATTAGCAAGCAATTAAATTATTATTAAAAGATTAATAATAATGATTAAGGTAAACTATTATTAAAAATAAATTAAAAATAGTAATGATTATTTAAAGTGTTATTTAACAATTAAATAACATTATAAGTTATTACTAATTGATAGTAAAATTTAAAATATTATCCAAGGTGTGTAATATTATGATAGGTATCGAGATAAATGATGTGATTAAGTTAAACCAAGGGTATGGTCCATTAGTGATTAATTGGTGGATCGACCTAAATAAATATAGGGTCCAAGTTTTAATGCAGTGACATTAATAAATGTCAGAATTGCATAGTTTCGAACAAAAGATTTATGGTGTTGAATATGAAACACTGAGTCAAGTCAAAGAGAGACTAAAATATGAAATTAACCTTATTAAATAAAGGGGATGATAAGAAGAAATAAATATCTTTAAAATAAGATTTAGTATTGAGTCAAACTTTGACTGATATTGTGCACCGTTGATCTCACATACCGTGTAGGTGGTGCAAGGAACGTGAAAGATTAACGTAAGCTGGTTATACAAGTCCAGACAAGTTTTTCAGAACGTGTTGTATTATGTGCATGAATTATAAGTTTATTATTAAACTGAGATGTGCTCATACGTGGTTATGTGCAAAGATGTTTTAATGTGCCTTTGTGCAATAAGTTGATTTGAACTGTTGATATGCGGTAGTTGATTTAAAACAATTGTTCTGCATTGAACTATATGTCATGATAGAGGTTAGACATGAAGCATAGATTAAATGCGAGGCATGATATGCATGAGCAGTATGTCATAAACTGAAATGCATGAAAAACATGATGTTAGTATAAATTGTAAATTTTATGTGAAGCATGTAATGTGTTATGTGTAGCTGTTGAACTTGCTGAGCCGTCGTGCTCACTCTTGCCTAAACCAACATTTTCAGATAAGGCTAGTTACCTGAAGTTCTCGATAAAGAACAAGGAACAGGAAAATGTATTACTTCCATTGAAGATCTAAATATCTATTGTAGATATCAGTCCGAATTGGACAGGTAAATGATTCTGTAGCATAAGACTTAGTTGGTATGTTATATGAGTATTAAATACTCAAATTGATTGTAATAGAATGTCGTATCATGTATGATATTGAGACATACTAGGAATGTATAAAGATTTCGATTCTGGAATAGAAGGAGATGTTATATAATTGTAAATAAATGATTATTTAGCAATTATAATATTGTTAAAATTCACGAAAGATAAGGAAAAGGTTGTACTCGTGTTGAACCGGATCCGAGGTTCGAGAAACCCGGATTCGGGGTCGTCACAGTTAGTATCTATTACATATTGAATTTAATATTAATGGAGTAATATACAATGAACAAATTTTACTATACTAAATAATTTTTTTCATAATAAATTATCCATGCAAATTTTATAAATAGCACTTCTAATAAATGTAATATTTTAGTCTCTTACTATTTATTAATCATAAAATAATTAAACTTTTATTAACAGTAATTTAAATTTTGAAAAATAAACACGTGCTTCACGTGGAATATTAGGCTAGTCATAATCAAATACATCTACACATTCAATGATTAATGTTAGGTAGCCAGATAATTTCGGTCTAAACATATTTAGACAATAATTAATTAGTTGTACAAGACAATTTTATAGGTTTCATTAAGCTTAATGAGTTTCATTATAAAACTGTTAATGCATATCTAGATGTGTTAAGACAAAATTTATCTAATTACTTTTCACCTCTCTTAATTATTAAAGAAAATTTTGCTACGTATGGAACCTGTGATTCACACATAATAGATGCGCTTATTTAACTCAATGGTAGCAGATAAATTGATTAAAATAAGATTGTTAATATTGCTAAAATAAAAATAATATGTTAAAATAATAAATATTGTTTAAAGTGTTAAATATTGTTAAAAAAAATTATATAATTTTTTTTAAAATTTATATTTATTCTAATAACATTATTTTCACTTTAAAATTTTCAAAATTACACCACAAAAAAACCCATTATCAAATGTTCTACAAGTATATATATATATATATATATATATATATATATATATATATATATGTTCATGCTCAAGGATCACGTTTGGTGCTCCTATATGCGCGGACCATGTGACAGAACTTGAAATGATAAGATTGTAATATTATTTGTAAACTGAATTATGTGATTACAATACTGCTGAAACACTCATTTATATACATAAACTACTTAACAATTAACAAACTAAACAATGACCAAACTATCATATTTGTAAGACATGAAATGACTTCATCAACCTCTGTTATAAATTTGTTATACTGGCACTGATACAATGTCATGTTATTCTATTAGAATGGTTTGTTGAGCTGTCTGGATAGTTATTGTTTATCTGTCTGAATTTCTTAGTTGCTGTCTGGATAGTGTTATCATCCCCCATCAAGTTAGAAGTATGGAACAGGTTATAGACTCCCAGCTTGTATAGAACAGGTTACAGACTCCAAACTTGTATGGAACATGTTACAAACTCCTAACTTGAAAGTTAACATAGAATTTGATCAGGAGATAAGGCTTTGGTAAAAATATCAGCATGTTGTTGGGATGAGGGTAAATGTGCAGTAGCAATTACACCTTTGAGCAGCTTTTCACGCATAATATGATAGTCAATTTCAATATGCTTTGATATTTCATGAAAGACAGGATTTGAAGTAATGTGTAAGGCAGATTTATTATCACAAAACAAGGTAACATGAGTTAAGCTTCTGAATACCAAAATCATGAAGCAAAGAAATCAATCAGGTAATTTCACAATAGGTGTCTGCCATTGATCTATGTTTAGCTTCAGCTGATGATCTAGAAACAATAGGTTGTTTCTTGCTTTTTCAAGAAATAAGAGAGTTGCCCAAAGGAATACAATAACCAATCAATGACTGCCTTGAAATTTTAGACCCTACCCAGTCAGAATCATAAAATGTTGTAAGAGTCAGAGTAAGATTAGAAAAGGAAAAGAAGTAGAGAATAATAACACTATCCAGACATATGATAACACTATTCACACAGCAGCTAAGAAATTCAGGCAGATAAGAAATTATAATCCGAACAACTTAACAAACCATTCTGATGGAATAGCATCACAATGTATCAGTGCCAGTATAACGAACTTATAACAAGGGTTAATGAAGTTATTTCATGTCTTTGATGCTCTTCTTGCAGTAACATAGAATAAGTTTGACTGAGTGAAGGTAAGGGGTTCATGAGTAAGGTTTGTCCTCTAATCCCAGTAAATGAATCATTAAGACCCATTAAAATTTGGCTGAGCAATCCCTGCTCATAAGTGTTAATTTTCTAAGATACTTCACAAGTACAAGTAGTACATATGTAATTGGGGATACTAGCAAGGTTATCCAACTCATCAATTAGTGTCTTAAATCAAGTGAAATATGCAGTAATAAATAAAGATCTTTGATTGCTCATGGATATTTCTTTTCTCAAATAGAACAATCTAGGAACATTGCTTTAAGAAAATCTAGTGGAGAGATCATCCCACATCATCTTAGCAGTTGGTAAATACACAATACTGTTGCGAATATAAGCCGATACAAAGTTTAAAAGCCAGGATATTACCATAGCATTATAGTGAATTCAGTGATTGAGATATAGAGAATTATCAGCTGGTTTTAGGAGAGAACCATCAATCATGCCTAGTTTGTATTTTGCTAATAAAGCTTTCAACACAAATCATTTCCATTAGTTATCATTTTGATCAGTAAGTAATTGAGTAACAGTACCATGCCTGAATGGTCTGTATTATGAAGGTAGTAACGATGATTAACATCAATAGGTCAATTTATTGGCTGATTAGAACTAGTGGCAACATCAGTAGCATAAGAAGCCATAACAATAACTATGGTGAATACTCAGTTGCACCAGTAAATTAAATAAAACAGATATCAATAGCTGAAATGAGAAAATACGAATAAGATGCACTAAATGGAATGGAAACCAAAGTAAAATTAAGGTGTAGATATAAGATGTAAGCACGAGAAAACCCTCATTAATGGAGCAGCATAGCTCTGATACTATGATAAAAATTTAAATGATAAAATTGTAATATTATTTCTAAACTAAATTCTGTTATTACAATACTGTTAAACACTCATCTATAATATAAAACAGAGCGGCTCAAATTCCAAGATTTCAACATCCAACGGCTTCAACTCAATTTAGGCTTCAACATCAAACGGTCTCAAATCAATTTAGACTTCAACATCCAACGGTCACTAATCTATCGCTCATTCCCCCCCCCCCCCCCCTCCCCCTCCCCCTCCCCCTCCCCTAATTCAACATCTTTTTTTCAAAAATCTATCCACTCACATTTCCCGCTTAAATCAAATTCAATAATAACAATAACAATAACAATAACAATAATAATAATAATAATAATAATAATAATAATAATAATAATAATAATAATAATAATAATAATAATAATAATAATAACAATAATAATAACAATAATAATAACAATAACAATAACAATAACAATAACAATAACAATAATGATAATAATAATAATTAATATAACAATAGCAATAACAATAACAATAACAATAACAATAATAATAATAATAATAATAATAATAATTAATATAACAATAATAATAATAATAATAATAATAATAATAATAATAATAATAATAATAATAATAATGCTAATAATAATAATAATAATAATAATAATAATAATAATAATAATAATAATAATAATAATAATAATAATAATAATAATAATAATAATAATAATAGTAATAGTAATAGTAATAGTAATAGTAATATAATAATAACAATACTAATTATAATAATAGTAATAATAATAATTATAATTATAGTAATAGTAATAGTAATAATACTAATAGTAGTAATAATTGTAATGACCACGAATTTTGTTAGACATTGTAATTATAATTAATATATAATTAACAATGAATTTAAAATTTTGTACTAATTAATGGTGCATTAGATAATTAAATAGATGTACTTATGCATGTGTATATTTATTTAAAGAATGAAAGCAAAGTGTTTAATTAATTAAAGCAAATCTAATTGGATTATATTTTTAAATCCAAATGAGTTGATAAACTAGGTCAAAGATATTAATCTAGTAACCCGTGTAATTGATTTAATTACTAGCCCATGTAATTAATTAAACAAGCCCGGCCAATGCTTATTGTAATGACCGAGAAAATTATGAACCCAATTTTTTATTTTTTTTTATTATATCCATAAGAAAATATGAGGTATGAAGTATGTGTGTATGTGTGTATGTGTTAAGTTGTATGATGAGAGGTGTTTAATTAGTTAATTAAATTAATTAACTAAAGAAGGAAAAAGCTTTCAAGAGAAGCTTATATAATAAAATCACAAAGCTTGAATATTGGCATTGTATGGCAATTAAGAAGATTTTTATTGAGCAAGTTAATTACTGGTATGAACAATGAGAAATAAGAAGTAAGTGAATTATTTAAGATAACTCAATGTGGGAATAATTGTTTGTGTATGGTTAAGTATTTTATAAACACAATTTGATGATAAGGGTTAGTGAATGAATTAATTTAATCAAGTCAAAGTACTTGTATTAAAATGTGTTAGGGTTTTATTAAAACAAACACAAGAATTTGTAAGTAATAGTATTATGTAAGTTATCTTAATTAAGGAGTCCAATGGACTTATAAATAGCAAATCTAATTGGATTATATTTTAAATCCAAATGAGTTGTTAAACTAGGTCAATTAAGTATACCTAGCAGCCTATGTAATTAATTTAATTACTAGTCCATGTAATTTATTAAATAAGCCCAATGCTTATTTTAATTAAAGATAGCATAGTTATGTAAATGCTAGCCCAATGTGTGATATAAGTTGAGCCCAAACAATTTAATTGAATGAGCCCAATAGAATTTAATTCTAAGATCCAAAGTGGAGCCCAATAAGTTTGTATAGGTGAATATGTATACATATATTGGTGTATATATATATATGGATACTTATATAATTATATAGGACTTAAAAATAAAGCCAAATTGGTGAAATAAAATGCTAAATCCCGAATTTTGGGGCCCACATGGATGTGAAGCTAACTTGTTGGATGAATTTTGAGTGTATTTTGGTCCAACAACTCCCCAACCACCCTAGTCAATCAATGGGTCAATCAAAAAGTCTATCAAGTAGTCATTCCATGCATAGTAAGCAAGATTAGAGTCGTAATCAACCAATGTTAGTTGATTAGTAGAACTAATGGTAAAATCCTAAAGTTCTATAAATAGAAATGACTAACACTTGTGCAAATGTTGGTTCATTTGCTCCATTCACCAAAATTTAGAGAGAGGAGGTTGTAGAGAGAAGCTAGAGCAATTGTGAGAGTTCTAGAGAGCAAACGCCTTGAGGGTTATCAAGTGTGGGTGATTTTTGGTTCATACAAGAAGATCAAAGAAGAGCTAGAACCAAGAAGAATAGCTTCATTAAAGGTTTAAAAGTTTCTTTGAACCTTAACTTGTTAGTTAGTTTGATATGTAAGAAATAAAAACCCATGTGATGTTAGATCTTGAATATATATGAAGATATATGGTTAAATATGCTAGATGTGTGTTTTAACATGTTTGGTATGGAAGATGATGGAAGAAATGGTAGTATGAACATGCTTGGTTTTAAAGCCCTAATTAAATGTCTAGGTTGATGATTATGATTTAAGATGTACAAGTTATTTTTGTGATCTAAGAGTCTAGAAAGCTAGATCTATGAGTTTTAAAGAAAAAACCCTTTTGGAACTTTTCAAAAATATTGAATAACGAAGAAGTTATAGCTTTTACCGGAAAGGATGTCATCTTTAGACCCTAGATGGTTCGATCCGTAATTTTCGTGTAAAACGTTTTCAAAAAGACGATCGAACCATGGAATATTGTAAAACAAGAAGTTAGTAACACATCAACACTGATTTGGTGTCATTTGGATGTGTAGATCTCATTTAATCAAGGTTTGATCAAAGGGTATCAAAACTGTCAAAAAATCAAAAATTTGGATAACATTCTGCCGGACAGCGCTGGGGCGCCGTCTTGCAGTGTAATCACTGCGCCGCGGCGGAGTGCACTGTACCAGGAAAAAAATAAAAACCGAACCGGGTCGGGTCGAGTCCGTACGGATCCGAAAATGGAAAATGTCCCAAAAATTATTTTATTATTTTTGGACTTAATAAATATATTTTTAAATTAAATATAAGTGATTTAATAAATAAAAAGAGTTAAATATTATTAAAGGTTTAATAATATAATTAAATTAATAAAATATTATTATTAATATAATAATATTAGAAAATTATTAAAATATTATTAAATGTATAATAATATTATAAAGTGAGTAAAATATTATTAAAGAGTTAATAATATTAAATAAAATATTATTAAAAGGATTAATAATATTAGTTAAAGAAATTAAATATTATTAAATGATTAATAATATTAGATACTTAATAAAATATTATTAAATAGTTAATAATATTAGATAATGAATAAAATATTATTAAATGATTAATAATATTAATAAAGGATTAAAATATTATTAAATGGTTAATAATATTAGTAAGTTAATAAATATTATTAAATGAGTAATAATATTAATAAATGATTGAAATATTATTAAATGGTTAATAATATTAGTAAGTTAATAAATATTATTAAATGATTAATAATATTAATAAATGATTGAAATATTATTAAATGGTTAATAATATTAGTAAGTTAATAAAATATTATTAAATGATTAATAATATTAATAAAGGATTGAAATATTATTAAATGGTTAATAATATTAGTAAGTTAATAAATATTATTAAATGATTAATAATATTAATAAAGGATTAAAATATTATTAAATGGTTAATAATATTAATAAGTTATTAAAATATTATTAAATGGTTAATAATATTAATGAATGAGTAAAATATTATTAAATGATTAATAATATTAGTATGAGAATAGAATATTATTAAATGGTTAATAATATTGATGAGAGAAGAAAATAATATTAAATGATATTATTTTAAATATACAATATTATTAAATGGATAATAATATTTATAAGTTATTGAAGATATTATTTGATAAATAATATTATTTGAAGAGTAAGACATTATTAATAATGTTAACATATGATTTAAATATTATTAAATGATTAATAATATTAACTAAGGGTAAGGATATTATTAAGGGATTAATAATATTATTGACAAGATAAAATATTATTAAAAGGTTAATAATATTTATAAATGATTAAGATATTATTTGATAATTAATATCATTGGGGATAGTGTAAAACATTATGTATGTATTAATAATGTTAATAAGTGTTTGAGATAATAAAGAGATTAAGATGATTATTAGATGGTTAATAATATTGAGGAACTAGATGATTTATTATTGAGATAGTAAATGGTTAAAATATTATTATACGATTAATAATATTATCTGTGGTATTTATATATTATCAAAGGTGATAATATTATAAAGAAATAAAGTGATAGTTATGTGATTTAAAATATTATCAAGGGATTGATAATATTATTAAGAGTTTTAAGGTTATGATTAAGTGATAGATGATTTAAGACATATATAGTAAGGTTATTAATGTTAAATAAACCTATATGTGTTATGCTAATTGGAAGATCAATGTTGTTGAATATTAGGTCACCCAAAGGAAGTATTTTTAAGTTGAATAACAGTAGTCAGCGGAACAGGCAAGTTTCTCTGAACCTTAACTTGTATTTATTTGGCAAGTTATTTATGTAGAATCTGAAATTTATTTCAAAATGCATGATGAAATAATTATTAAGAATTATTTCATATCTATATTGTTATTGACAATCGCACTTAGGTGCATTTGCATGACTGTTCACGTTATGAACTGTTTAAAGAGAAATATCTATGCTATTTGTTTCAGCTATATATTGTATGTGATATTATGACTGTTCTTGTTATGAACTGTTCTAAGTGAGGGTTCTATGCCAATTGTTTCGGCTAGACCATGTACGATTTAAATTCATAAATCTGAATATTATTGAAGTTAGTCCAAACCATATTGTTGTGGTGCGGAATCTGATGGGATAAGCTGAAATGAACAGAGCATTATAAGCAGATAAGCTTACGGTCGGATGGAATATTCCTGATCAAAACGAACTAGATGGTTATATTGTGCACTCTATAAACATACGATAGGCTGATCACCTAGAGTACCTATCACCGGATATGTCAATCGAAATGATTGTTAATATTCAAAACGAACTGACAGTCTTCTGCCTACAGGGTATTATAAATACTCAAAACGTGTGTTCATGGTCTTGTGACCCTTTCAGCATGATGAAGCAGTATGTTATATCAATTGAATTATATTATTCAAAGTTGCATATCTTCACAATTAATATATATTGTTGAAGTTTCCAGAGCTAAATCTTTTTCATTCATGATATACCTTTTATTGTTTATTTAAACTTGCTGAGCAAAGTAGTTGCTCACTCTTGCTATATCATGAACTATTTTCAGTTAAGCCGAGTTATCTAAGGAGTACCACGACAAAGGACAGATGAACGAGTACACGTAGTTAGTTCGTACTATTTGTGTAAACCTTTTGTATTATAAGGTAATGATGATGTATTAAGGTTAGTGGAACCTGGGATTTAAGGTACGTTTTGTAATGAAATTATGTATGTTTTTCGCGAGATATTGGAGATGTATTTTATGAATGTTTGAAAAGTGTTGAATAGTAAGCACCGAACCCGAGGTTCAAGGGACCCAGATTTGGGGGTGTCATAGGTTGATATAAGAGTTGTAGGTTGTAAACCTTAGGTGGGGGAAAAACCTTAGGATTATGACCGTAGAAAAGATAAGAAAACTCATAAAGAGTTTAGGAGATGAATTGTGGAGATTCATCAAGTAAGAAAAGTTATGTGCATGTAAGAAAAGATCTATTATTAGATCGGAAGAGTATGAGAATTCGGAAGATGATCCGAAGGTTAGAGTTAAGCAATGATCAAGAAAATAGAGTAATGATTGAAAGATACTTGATCTATGAAGAATAGATAAGAAGAAGTGATCAGGTGTAAATGTGGCTAAGGTAAAATAGAAGGAAATGATGCTAAGGAATGATTCGAGGACATTGAGGATATCTTAAGGAGATTGATCTATATGGATCGGTGATAGCAAAGATGATCCGAGTAAATAGAGATGAAATGATGGGTTAAACACAGAAGTTGTGGAAGAGTTAAATGAATCATAGAAGAATGAGCAGATTTTTGGAGTCAATTATAAAAGCAGATAATGATGAAGTGATTGAGGAAAAGTAGAATGATTGTAGAAAGAGATAAACATGATAAAAAATTACATAAGAATGATAATAGTGTATGTTGAGGAGTCTAACTTTGGAAGTATATATCTTTGGGAGTTTGACTTTGGAGAATATATTTGAAGAAGTACGTTGTGGAAAGTTATTTTAGAAGATTAAAAATCGGATGATTTTCTAATCTGTAAATTGAATTTTATCTATGAGAATGTTGGAGGAAGTTATAAAATTTTGAAAATCCCAATTTTGGAGTTAAGAACGGGATATGTTATGTATTTAGCGTGGTGCTGAGAACAAGTATAGTACTAAATACTAATGTGATGTATATTAAGATGTTTATTAAATATGCAAATGAATGATAGAAAGACAAGGTGATGATAGTATGGAAGTTTGAAGAATGTAGGGTGAATGAGAAGATCGAGATATAGCGTTTAGGCTATCAAACGATTTAAAGATTGGTGAATGATAATTGTGTGTATGATTAGTAAGCAAAAGAATTCTTAAAAGTGTGTAGCTATATAAATGATAGGGTACTACGTACCAAGGAAGAATATGTTAACAAATTTTAAGTGATGGATTATGTGCTGGCATTAAAAGTATATGCCTAAAATCAATAGAGAGGTAATAATACTACCGTATTATGCCAAATAAGAATGTCAAGAGAAAGTTCTAAAGAAAGAATACTCTAGCCAATAGTGAAGAAAGTTAAGGAATTAGACCATAATTCCTTACAGACGATTGATGAGTCTAATAGTAGACGCTTTTGAGGAATGAATCAATGAAATTGGAGAAAATCCAGAGGCTTGGAGAAAATCCAGAGGCAAGGAATAAATATCTGAAAGAGGATATCAAAGAAGTCGTAGAAGACAACTTATAATAAGATTGTTGTGTAGTAGAAAGAATAATAATAAGATCGTGAAATGATCTACGAAGATGAACTCGTGAGGAGTTATGTGTTAAAGTATAGATTAAGAAAATTCATACTAAGTTAATACGAAAATTAGAGGTTGTAGATTTTATTTGAGGACTCATATTAGTGGTTGAGTTGTGCGATTCCTTGTATGGGCGAGGAATTAGTGATTGGTTTTAGAACCGCTTAGCTTCCTATAGTAATATAGTGACCGAGTTGACCAATTTCTTGTATGGGCAGGAGATTGTGTTTGGTTCGACAACCACTTTGCTTCCTAATTATGATAATCATTGAAATCTTGAGTCGCGCTATTCGATGTATATATGGTGAGAATGTGAGTCTTTTCTCATAGTATATCGGATAGGTAGAGAATGTTGAGATTAAGTGCGTGTTCTTAAAACTCACACGTATGGTAAGTTCGTGACTCCTAATTGTATGGTGGAGCCCCTCAGCGAATGGACGATTAAGGTATGACTAAGATAAGTTCCTCAAGCCATACGATTGTGGCAAGTTCCTGAACTCATATTGTGTGGTAAGTTCGATGAACAACTTGTTAATAAAATGATGAATAATACTACAATGTTAATAAAATATTATTAAAGTGTTAATAATATTAGACGATTGCATGAACTATATTAAATAGTTAATATAGGTTCTTTGTGTTTGAAATATTATCAGGTAGTAATAATATTTTCTAAGTGTTTAATTACCCATAAATAATAAATTATGTGGTTTGTAAGAGTTATAAAGGTCATCATACCTACGTGTATATGCTACTAATTTAAAGATCAACGTGATTAAATTGTTAGGTCTATTCAAAGGGAATTAGTTGAATTTGTTAGTTGTACGTCGCAAACAAGGCAAGTTCTCTAACCCTACTCAATTATTGTTGAACAAGTTTCTATACTTGTATTTATTGTCAAAGCTTGAAGTGGTTTAATTATTAAAAATTATCCCACATCCATATTGTTTATGAAATCGCACATAGTGCATTTGAAGCTTAATAGTTCTCGATTCATGAACTGTACTAAAGATGTCTAAAGCTAACAGTTCAGCTAAACATTGCGTTATAAATTTAATAACTTGAATACTTTTAAAAGCTTATCCAAACCATTGTTGGGTGCGGATTTCTTATATTAAGTCTGAGAATTGAACAACCCTACATTAGGGAATTTTATGCCGGGAAACCGACTTTGGCGCCAGTTGACTAAATGTAATGCATATACAGCGGGTTGAATAGGTTGATCCCCTTGAAAACCAAACTACTGAAAGGGTCAGAGGAAACTATATTATACCCTCGTTAGTTCAGGGTCCTTGGTGACCACTCAGCATTTAAGATTCGAATATTCTTGTTCAATGAAATTTGAGTCTTGTTCATTTCACAATTGTTTTATCCATTGTTGAAACCATTAATGTTATTCCCGTTCATTCATGATATATTAAATCTCTATGATTGTTCTTAACTTGCTGAGTAAACTAGTTGTTCATCCTTGCTATATCATGAACCATTTTTCAGATAGACCTGACTGCTCCAAGAAGGATAAGGGAAAAGGGAAAACCAAAAATTAAGTTAAATTATGTTTGTTAATTAATGTTTAGAATTGTATTTACTGTTGGTAAATCTTTTGTAATTCCTTATGATAGGAACTGTTTATGTTATGGTTAATAGATCCTGGTATTGTAACCTTTTTGTAAGGAGCCAATACGTATTATTCCGCTAAGTTTAAATGCAATGTATGTATTTAATTATTAGTAATGTATTGATCAGTGAAAACCAAACCCGAGGTTATAGAACCCGGATTTGGGGTCGTCACAATATGAAATAATAATAATAATAATAATAATAATAATAATAATAATAATAATATAACAATAATAATTATAATAATAGTAATATAATAATAACAGTAATAATTATAATAATAGTAATAATAATAATAATAATTATAATTATAGTAATAGTAATAGTAATTGTAATAGTAATAAGAACAACAACAACAACAACAACAACAACAACAACAACAATAACAACAACAACAACAACAACAACAATAATAAATAATAATAAATAATAATAATAATAATAATAATAATAATATTATTATTATTATTATTATTATTATTATTATTATTATTATTATTACTACTACTACTACTACTACTATTATTATGTGTCATCTCTTTGGTGTTTTTGCGGACTATATTGAGAACAACTATTGTAGTAGGCTCTGACTCATAGTCTGAAAATCTTTTGTCCAATTTTAAGAAAAAATATAAAGAAAAAAATGTTATGGTGATGCGATTTAGTTGGTGTTATGATAATACTTTTTGTTTGGACTTAGAAGACTCATTTTATACTTTTGAGTATATATGCAAAAGCCTTTCTTTTTGAATTTTTACATCTTTTTTTTCCTCATTGGATCCCACCAAATGACTTACAATACTAACATTTTCAACAGGAAATACTGTTTATAGAACATATTGATTGATATTTAAAGATACTTGAGGTAAATAAATGTTGTTAAACTTCTTATTCCGTTTTGTAAATAAAGGAAAGTTGCGTGAAATACCCGAATATAATATATTACACAAATTTGTGTCCGCTATCGTTAATCAATTAATTATTCAAACCTGCCAAGAATTAATTTTAAGTTGGGAATGAGTAACACACTAATGTTTGCCTAAAAAAGAAACTATGACTGGATTGAGTATTAATTTTTTTGTATTAATGGTTGGACTATCAGTTCTATTATGGAACTGAGAGTCCACAAAAGTTTTAGATTTTTCAATCTAAAAATATTGAATACAGTACTCAATTGTTATATTAGTTATACCGTACCTTCAGACACGAATTATCCATAATTTATATAAATAAGATACCTAACAATTCACAAACTAAACAATGACCAGACTGTCCTATTTGCAAGACGTGAAATGATTTCATTAACTTTTGTTATAAGTTTGTTATAGTAACATTAATATAATGGGTTAAATGCAAATAAGTCCCCTGAACTATAGGGTTTTTGGACTTTGAGCTCCCTTTTTTTGGTCAAGGCAAACCGAGCCTCATACTATTTAAATATTTGGATATTGAGCCCCCAGGTGCCACATGTGCGTTGACTGTCCACGTGGCACACGTGGCGCACATGTGGCACCGGTGACATGTCATCTTATTTGAATTTAATGAAAAAATGTGATTTCCCCAAGTTTTGAACTCATGACCTCAAATTTAAACTTTAAAACATTTAACCACTCAAGCAACATGAACCTATTGTTCAAATTACTCAAGAAATAAATGATATTCTCATGTACCAGCCTATTATTATTATTATTATTATTATTATTATTATTATTAATAATAATAATAATAATAATAATAATAATAATAATAACAATAATAATAATAATAATAATAATAACAACAACAACAACAACATTAATAATAATAATAACATTAATAATAATAATAATTACATTAATAATAATAATAACATTAATAATAATAACAACATTAATAATAATAATAATAATAATAATAATAATAATAATAATAATAATAATAATAATAATAATAATAATAATAATAATAACAACATTAATATTAATAACATTAATATTAAAATAATAATAATAATAATAATAATAATAATAATAATAATAATAATAATAATAATAACAACAACATTAATATTAAAATAATAATAATAGTAATAATAATAATTGTAGTAGTAGTAATAGTAGTAGTAGTAGTAGTAGTAGTAGTAGTAATAATAATAGTAATAATAATAGTAATAATAATAATAATAATAATAGGCTGGTATATAGGAATATCATTTATTTCTTGAGTAATCTGAACATTGGGCTCATGTTGCTTGAGTGGTTAAATGTTTTAAAATTCAAATTTGAGGTCATGAGTTTAAATCTTGGGCGAAACACATTTTTTCATTAAATTCAAATAAGATGACACGTCATCGGTGCCACATGTGCGCCACGTGTGGCATCTGGGGGCTCAATATCCAAATATTTAAATAGTATGGGACTCGGTTTGCATTGACCAAAAAAAGGGAACTCAAAATCCAAAAATCTTATAGTTCAGGGGACTTATTTGCATTTAATCCTTAATATAATTCGATGCTATTCTATCAAAATAGTTTGCTGAACTGTATGAATTGCTATTGTTTATCTGTTTGAATTTCTTAACTGCTGTCTAAATAGTGTTATCACCATACTTGTGTTTCAACTTTTTTGTATTCGTAGACTGCAGTTGTGTTTTTGCCAATCCACTCTCTTTCATCTGACTAGTTTTATAAAGACACGTACGCTTATCCTGTAGATTCTACAACTAGTTTTGAGGTTGGAATTCTGCCGTCAGTCTAATCTATCCAGATCACTGGCTTCTTCCCATATCCACCTTAGTAATAATAGTCTAAGGTGTCCCTTTCTTCACAGCTCATCAGTCATACACTACCGTAATAGGAATAGGAGTTTTATAATTAACTAATATCCGCCGGCAGAGGCAAACAAGTCCACAATCCTAGAATTAACTACGTACCCTATCTATAATTTGACATTGACAAACAAGTCCACAATCCTATTTTTAATAGATTGGACATTCAAAAATTCTCCAGTTATGTCTTGCGTAAATATCACCCTTATGTTCTTACAAAATACATGCATAAATAACAAACAAATAAATAGAAGAACATTAATCGAAAAAGTCTAGACTTCCCCGTGAGAGCCATTAAAAGCGAAGGAAATGTTATTTCCAAAGATGTGTCCCTTCCATACTTTAGACAGGTTTGAATCTGTTATCAATTAATGGAAAAGTGAACACTCGTTGATTTCGGAATTGGTTCTTGCTCATTTCTTAGCGTTTGTTTAGTTTGTTTAAAGTGTTTTGAGAGATTGAAACCCACTAAACATACTAAATTATGACTATTTTAGTAGGGTCCGGAAGCACTGTCCTCGGTCCTAAATTTATGGACAATTTAATACTCTCTTCTTTCCATTATATAGGTCGTTTTAAAAGTTTTTTTCTTTTCAAAATATAAGTCGTTTTACATATATCTAGGAGAACAAATTTAATCATTTCCTATTCTATCCTTAAAGATAAAATAATTAAGAGAGAGAGAAGGAAGAGTAATTAATGAGTGTATGGATAGTAATGAAATTTCAAACCAACATTAATTGCCTAACATTAGTATTAATGACATTTCTTAATATGTGTAATCATATCTTAAACGACTTATATAATGGAAATGAGGGAGTAGTTTTTAGTTATAATAAGTTATTTTTAAGAAATTGATATTTTTATAAGTTAATTTAATATTTTCATAAGATTAAATTAGATTCACTTGTGAAAAAATTAAATTAACTTGTAGAAATATTAATTTTCATATCGAATTGATATTTCTACAAGTTAATTTGATATTTTCATAAGATCAAATGTGATCCACTTATGAAAATATCTAATTAACTTGTGAAAATCTTAATTTCCTATTTTTATATTTTTGTCTATATAGGCCCATTTATAATGCATAAAATATAGCAAAAAAAATCATAAAATTTAAATTTCATATTATGATGCTCAAAAAAGTAACTTAAAAAATTATAATAATTCTTATATTTGAAGTAGAGGTACTACTTTCTTATATTTTTTCATAAATTTTGGGGATGTAAAATAAAAATATCAAAATTTTATAAGTTTAATTTTTTAAAGAAAATTCAATATAGCTCGCCCTCGGGCCTTAGAGTGGGCCGGACCTTGAACGTTATTAAAAGCATTATCTTGGTTACAACAATTTATATTAAACATAATTTATTTAATTTATAATTTTAAATGCAAAATATTAGCACAATGCTTAGATTTTAAAGGCTACAAACATTATCGCTCTACACACACCTTGAGGCACGACTTATCAATGCAGTGCATTTGGATTTCAGATGCTATATCTCTAAACCTATAATAAACTCTAATACCCTGACAAACCGTTAACTCATTTGAAAAAGCAGCCTCATGAGTCCATGACCTCTGCTTCCGGCAAAGCAACCACCACATAACCGTGAAGATAACAAAGGGTCAATATAGTAGTTTGGTCCTACCATATATTTCTCCCAACCGAAAACCTCATAAACCCTCCTCCTTTTCAGAGATTGGAAAGAGGAAGCAAATATGGCAAGCCAGTTTCCCGACGATTTCAAGTGTCCAATTTCTCTGGAGATAATGTCGGACCCAGTTATTCTCTCCTCAGGCCACACCTTTGACCGGCCGTCAATCCAACGGTGGCTCGACGCCGGCCGCCGCACTTGTCCAATTACCAATCTACCCCTCTCCGAACCTCCCTCCCTCATCCCCAACCACGCCCTCCGCAGCCTCATTTCCAATTTCACTCTCGTCTCCTTACCGAAACCACAATCCAACCCCGACCCACAAGCCTTAATCTCCTCCTTAACTTCCCGATTTTCTTCCCTGGAGTCCAAGCTCAACTCGCTCGACCAACTCAGTCGCCTATCCAATCGTGACTCGGCTCTCCGCCGCCGACTCACCGAGTCTGGCGCCGTGTCAGCCGTGCTCAGCTGTGTTTCCTCGAACGATTACTCTGTACAAGAGAAAGCCCTCCATTTGTTGCTTAATTTGAGTTTGGATGATGATGGTAAAGTGGGTTTGGTGGCGGAGGGGGCCATTGGTAATATTATCGCCGCCCTGCGCGGCGGCAGAGGCAATTGCCGAGCTGTGGCGGCGACTACGTTGACTAGTTTAGCTGTTGTGGAGGTAAATAAAGCTACAATTGGAGCATACCCTTTTGCGATTTTAGCCCTAGTTTCGCTTCTAAATGATGGAAATGGAAGAGAGAGAAAAGAAGCGGCGACGGCGCTGTTCACAATATGTTCTTTTCCGGATAATCGGCGACGGGCGGTGGAATGTGGGGCAGTGCCCATTTTGCTTGGTGTTGCTGAATCAAGGCTTGAAAGGGCAGTTGAGGTATTGGGTTTACTAGCGAAGTGTAAAGAAGGGAGAGTGGAAATGGGAAAAATTAGTGATTGTATGAAAATTTTGGTGAATGTGATGAAGGATGGAAGTTCGAGAGGTGTTCAGTATGCCTTATATACTATGACTTCACTTTGCTGTTATAGCGAACTGATGTGTTTCGAAGCAATTAAAGAAGGGGTTTTTGAATTTTGTTTGGGCTTCTTGGAGGATGATAATGAGAAGGTGAGGCGAAACGCATCCAGTTTAATTCACGTTTTGAGGGGGAAGATGGCTATAAGATGATGCGGAATTTGGTTTATAATGATCTTTTTTATTTTATATGTGAAGGTAAGTTTGATGTTCATTCTATTGAATAGTTTTGTACAAAAGATTAGGTTTTGATACAAGATGTTTCTTTTTAAATAAATTTTAACAAAATTGAGCTCTCTTTCAGATGTATTGATGGAAGTTGAAAGGTTGTTTCAATTTAGTTTTTAGGTATAGGTATATTTGCTATTGTTAAACCTCTTTAAGTTATGCTATAGTTCACACGACTAAGATAGCTTTAACAGAATTCCTCTATTTGGTTGATTGATATAGAAGTAGATTAATATGCTATCGTTTTGATTGGTTCATCGTAGGAACATGTAAACTGCATTATGAATCACATAAAAAAGGGAACCTGTAAATTCTTTGTATTCAGAATACTGCTGTTGCATGATTTCCTTGATGCTGATTTGGGTAACGTATCAATTATGCATTTCTAAGAGTTTCATTTTTGCTTCTTGAAAAAACAATTGCAGTACTGAAGCTATTAGAATTTAGACCACGTCTTATGTTGCTTTAAGCTTCTTTCTGTAACTAACCTTTACAAGGGACGTCCCCATATCACATATGCCTGTAGAAGTTTGTGATGCACAACGACTGTCTTGTATTATATATAGCAGTCTCTCTCTCTCTCTCTGACACACAAAATTAAGTGTTTAACAGTGATATTTTCTCTTTTAAGATATAACACTCCCTTCTTCTAGCTTCTTTAACAATGATAATTTGATTATATGTTTTGCACTTCTATGTGATCAATCTATCACAACTCAGTTATATAGACATAGGATATTAGGCCCTCATTTTGTCCAACATTCAAAATGTGAAAAGATGTACTCGTGCCAAGTAACTATTTGTATATGATACATGTTACATTTTGACTTATACTCTGCTGATATTAGCAGACTGTTAGTGGTGTGGCTTGTTAGTGACTCTGTAATCTGGATCAGTAGCATGGTGTTCTTACTATTTGGATTCATTTGGCATTGGAAGAAGCTGTGAATCTGATGAAATGTAAACTATAGAATGGGTTGGATGTTTCTGTGAGCAGTAAGCAGCAGATCTCCCCTTATTTTGGGGAAGCTGGTGGCCGCGTGTAATGACATGTATTTATGAGTGTTTCTTAATCAATTATATTGATTGTTATGTCTACGTGCTTAAAAAATGGATTCGGTGATTACATTAGAGTAATAACTATATATTGATTCTTATCATGACATTGACATCACATATGGTTAACATATCAGCATCTTTCTGCTCTTCGAACTTCGAAGAATCCTCAAAGGAATCTACTATCGCATGTCACTAAATTTATGAGTCCAGATCTCCTGTTCCACCAGTGCTCCATCTACTATCCCAACTCATTCATTATTGTCACGTATCAGTTACTTGGTTACAGTTAGCTAAGGATAACGTGACACCCTATATATAAGATGAGACAGTAATCAGAATAGGTGATCTGAATTCTAAATTTATAGTAATTAATTAATTTGGCATTTTCCTCCACGGCAACATATACCTTGTTTATGCATGCCCAGATTTTAAGGGGTGTATTCGATTAGGATTTTTAAGAATTTATAAAGACTTTTAAAAACATTAAAAGTTTGGTTGTATTCAATTAAGATGGTTAAAGAGTTTATAGTATTCAATTACATCTTTTATAATGTCTTTAAAAGTTAGGCGGTATTGAATTTATAAAGTTTATAAAAGTATTTTGGTATTCAAAAAGTCAAAAAAAAATTAGTTTTCTATTAAATGGTGGAGTTTGATAAACTTTTATAAATACCAACTCATATCCAAAGTCTGGCTTCATGTCCAAAGATTGTCAAAGACTTCCAAATATTTAAGAAATAGAGAAGATGAACAAACGTGAGAAGTAAGAAAAAAGAACGTTCGAATCTTTCACATACATAAAAGACTTCACTCTTAATTTGTTCTATCATCAGTTTAGTCACAATCTCATCTTGAGAATCTCACCTACATATATGCATGTATTCTTTGTTTTTTTTTTCTTGGCCATTCATAATTCAAATAATTAAAGTTTAAAAATACTTTATTTTTTAAATAAAATTGAAAAAACAAATAAAAATATAAGGATGTATAACATCTAATAATTGACACCCTCATAATTGAAAATATACTTAGATTTATTTACATATATTTAGGTATATACAAAATTTAAATTTAAGTATAGTGCAATATGAATTTTTCTAACAATTTGTTTAGAATAATTTAATTTGAATATATATATTTTTTATTAATATTTTACTACTCCTTATATTAAGAATGTAATAGTTGCACAATTACCGACTCAATTTTCCATCAAAACTTATGTTTATATTTGAAAGCATAAAAATATAATAAAATTTGTAAGAGTATTAAATCAATGTTATATATATATATATATATATATATATATATATATATATATATATATATATATATATATATATATATAATAATCCTATTTAGAAAATTTTAGTGAGAAATTAAATTACATAATACTATTTCATTTTAATAGTATTTTTTTAAAATAGTCTAAGTATCCAAATTTATCATAAAATGAGTGGAATAATATGAAAGCTTTCAACATATATAAAATCTCATGCCACAAGAATTCAATGAAATAATGAGATTTTCTTTAATTCATGAAAAAAAGAACAAGATGTTGTACACACGAGCTAATTGATATATTAAAAGTATACAAAAGTCTACCATAATCTTGATAAAAAAAACTATAAAAGTCTGTCACTTAATTCATGGAATCTTTAAAAGTTTATTTAAAAAAGTCTTTAAAAGTATTTAAAAGTCATTAAAATTTACGAACTCTATAAAAGTCTGTCACTTAACCAAAGTTTTTAAAAATCTTTAAAAGTCTTAATTGAATTCATCATCTTAAATTTTAGATGTTGTTATGTGCTTGCTTCCATGGGTTGGAAATGCTTCGAACTTGATCATTCTACTTTTAGAAGTATTCATTGGTAACATTAGTGCTTTTGCTATCATAATATTTAGTCCTGTTTGCACTCCTGATTAAATTTGGGAACTTTCAGAATTGCTCTTAATAACCAAACAAGTGCTTCCGAGGTTCATCTTTGGAATGAACTTGTCTACTCTACAGAAGAAAATGAAACGCCTAAAGTCGTTTTAGATGAGTTGAGCTAGAATGATTCATGATCGACCCAAGTCATTTGATCCTTTTTTTATGTTTGTGACTTCAGGTATCAACAAATTTAAGCTCCAAAAAAATGGATTGATTTGAAGTTTCTAATTTATCAAAGATTTAAGAGGTGGTTATTGGCAATTTAATGGGCAGCGGGAATATCTGTACAATGTATCTTCTTTTTTGGGATTGAGCTGGAAAATGATCGGGTAGATTTAAGGGCTTGTGGGCTACTTTTGACTCTCAAAAACCTTTTTTCTTTTTTTTGTGTAACGTCCATAAAAATTAGAATGAATTCTTATAATCAAACATCAACTACATGTAAATCAAAAGTGATAGTCTAGTGATAGAGATTTCTCTCTTTAATGTACAAGATAACATGCCTTTATTGTGTAAAGTCAAATGTTCGATTATACTTCTACGTAAATTTTAGAATTACTCAAGGCGTTATATGAAAAACCTAAATTTACCTTAGGTTAGTCTAGCTCCCCCTACCCCTTCTCTGGGTTCCTCTTTAGGTCTTAAGTTAAAATGTATTTTTATAATCGAATTGTAATATAATATGTTTTATAAAAAAAAAAATATTACACAATCATACTTATAATATTAATCGTGAGAAATTGCAATTATCAATTATATTATCCCAAATTTCACGCAAATAAAAAAATAAACTCACATAAGTGAATATCAAATTCGAAACTTATATGTTTCAGGATCTCAATTTCAACCATCAAACTAAGACTCAGAAGTTAAGATCCAAAAAAAGCCAGAAAGCTCGAAAGAGTTGAGATACATAATCTGTAACTGAGTACTTGAAACCTGATTGAATGATCATATGATTCATGTGATGGGTTCTTGTATTGTACATTAAGGCTTCAACAATTATGGTGAATTGGTGATGATTAAGAAAACTTAAAAAAAAAAATTATGTGGACCCCAAACTCAACCCTTTGACTGGGCCGGTGTTGGTGGACAGCCATCGGGCACTGTTTGTTTTTTGAAAGAAAAGTGAGATGGGTCCAGAAAATATAATGTCATGGGCATGGTAAAGCAGAATAGTGAGACCATCAGTAACTAACAAGGAGCGCTCATAATTCTCCCTCCTCAACAGCCAGCAACCACCAAACAAAGAAAACAAAAGCAATCATTTTAAAGGAGAAGTTTAAGCCAGCTGAAGCTTCTACATTGGTGTGTGACAGAATGAGAGAGAGAAAAAGATCTGGTCTCCCCTTTAAATCCATATATTTGATTAATTTGTTGAAATAACATCAAATATTGCATTTGAGACCGAGAAAGAGGAAGAAAAAAATTCAATTTTTTTATTTATTTAGGAAACTGATATTTTCACTCTTTTTTGATATTTTCAGACGGTAAGACCCACACTTTACAGATATAGCGACGGTAAACCATTACTATAACTCTAGATGTGGGTCCTATCATGTGAAAATATCAAAAAAGCGTATGAAAATATCAAATCCTTTTTTCTATTATTATTATTATTATTATTATTATTATTATTATTATTATTTATCTTAGTTTTTCTTTTCAAAAACAATTGTGGAACTATTTTTTTGACTGTGTTTGGTCATTAAGACACAAAAATATTCAATACGGCAGCGCTAACAATTTTTTTTTCCACCTGACAAAACAAATATTGCAAATCCTTACAACCAGAGAGGAGTTGATAATTTCGCTCTAACTTTAAAGTTTCTGTTCGAAAGTTAAAATTAAGCAAATTTTATTTTGCAATGAAGCACAACTGATAAATTTTATATCGCGTTTATCTCTTTTCTAACCAGGGATATCATCATAGTTGGAAGAAGTATTTATTCCTAATTGAGTTATCTTTGTGTAGATCTTATTAATATGGCAAAAATTTGAATCATGACACAAAACCAAGTATAGTGGAAGCACCAACAAAAAATATCATTATTAAAGGCCACATGCATCAAAGCCAATAGTCATGTAAATTTAGAAAAAAAATAGATGCTCTAAAGGTAATTATGGGTTAATAAATATGTCAGATTATCACTAATCATATGCGTATGCGTAAATGGGATGAAAATATTGGGCATAGATGGGAGTATGCTTCAAGACAAATACATCCTTGATCTCTAGTGTTCAGCAGCTACCTTGTGTTACTCGGAACAATGTCTCATTTTGCTAATAAGACCCATGTGGCCTTTGTTTAGTGCCACAGTCAACAAAGTATATATTGTAATCTCTTGTTTTATAAAAAATGTCTTATTTGCTAAAGTTTTTTATTCAACATAAACAATTTTTTTTTTTAAATTAAAAGTAGCATAAGATGACACAACGTCTTCAAATTTATCATTATTATTATATTATCATGCCACGAATACTAAATTAATCATCTTTTAAGAATAAATATGGAATAAAAATATTGATATAAATTTTACAAGTAGAATTCTTTAGGACATTTGCCATCCATGATGATTGATTGATCAATCGACCAACCGGGACCTCCATAAGAAATCAGGGTTTCTGAAAATTGCTTAATTATGAGTTGAAAATTAAATGTGAGTTTCTCTTTAGTTTGACGTGGACATTATTCTTTACTCAATGTGCACCCTTGGTTATGGAGCATGCTTGAGTTATTCAATTATTATGTTTTGATGTTAACCATTAAGTTTTAATTTTCATTGTATGATATAGTATTAAGAAAAATATAATTTTTTTAATTTTTATTATGATAATTAAGTTCTAGTCTACTATATATCCGATAAAAAAAAAATTGGAGATTATGTGGATAGTATAGTAATAAGGGTGTCACACATTTGACCATTAGGCCAGGGACTCTAACCTCATCCTACCCATCTGGTTTGTTTGAAGCTAATGTTACATTTGGATTAGACGAAGAATCGTAAAAATAGAACGACTTATTCTTATATAATGAAAAAAATAATATTTGGTTACTCTATTAGAATAAAGTGAACCATTTTCGTCCCTACCAAATTTATGAATTTTATTCTTTAAGAGAGTTTGAAATTATTTATTCCACCTTTAATAGAATGAATCATTCCACTCTCTGTTTCATTCCCTTCTCTATTTTATTCCTTCACTTCAAACATAACATTAAGTGTAGTATTCCTTGAAATAGTACCCAAAAAAAAAACAGATTAATTTGCAATAAGTTGACTTTAAAAATGCTCTATTGGTATTTTAGAATGAATGCATACAAAATGGTGGTTGAAGAGAAAGAGTCGTCTCCTTTCTCTCCTTATTTTATTTTTACTAAGCATGCCATATACTAAATGTTATTAATATTTTAGCTGCTCTCCCAGCCAAACGGAAAGAGGAAAGAATATTTATTTAATTTCTTCATCAAGTCCTCAATTGGGAGCTTTCTATGGCGTGGTATTCTCCTTAATCGGGGCCCATTACTTTTCTTGTTTTTGACTATTAGCTTTTGTATTTTTTGGATTGTTGACTCTTCAATTTGCGTTCTTATAAATTATTTAATTTTAAATCATTTTTTAAAATAAAATAAAAAAGAAAGAAGAAAGCCAAAATTGCTACTCCTTGTCCTCCTAAAAAAAGAGATTATTATTTGTAGAATTTATAAATATTAAGAATATATATTTTTTCTATATTTATATTTATAAATTGTTAATTTAGAACAATGTAGCATTTTTTGATATATGAAAAAGAAAAATTGGAACATAATATATTGGCATTGGAGGGCTCTACTTTTTGGGTAAATAACTCAAATTTAACGAGGAAATATTATCGAGATTCGGTGTCGTTTTAAACCATAAAAAATAAATTCCGGGTCAGAATCAACCTCTCTTTTGGATTTAGAAAGGTGTGTGGTCGTCAGAACTTGATTTATTCAAATATATGATCTTCATTTTTTATATAAGGTCAATGATCTCGACCATCCAACAGTTGAAGATCATGCATGAACGCATCTTCATAAATCTGTCCAGGAGCACCCGTTAATAGACTACCCAGCCCTCCTTTGACAAATTTTTGTTTTTGACTTTTAATTTGAACTTAACAAGTTGAAATATAACTAATTTCTTGTAATTTGAAGAAAGATTAAATATTACTCCATTTGTTCCGTACCATAAGATTGGACCAACGGGTCAGTCAGTCTGATATTAATTAATTTAAAATATTTTTAAATTCAAAATTAATAATAATTTATTTAGTTATAAACAATACAATTATAAAAATTATAAATTACCTAAAAAATATTATTAAATACACGATTAATTATTTTTACAAATTTAATTAATTTTATATTTACAAATATTTCAAATAATTTTTTAAAAAGTCAATTTCAAATTTTTTATTTCGGAAAATTTGTGTATTATGCTTGCAGCCGTATTAACAACATGCAAGGAACTCCAGGCTTCAAGGAATCAAGGTATCGAATTATTGATTACGAAGAAGTCATGGCACGAGCACTGACTGATGGAGTTATTCTGTTCTACTCCGTCTGTATCAAGTTAATCTCACTTTCTTTTTTATATTTCTTGTATGTGCATACATCAAAAATTTATATAGACAATTAGATATATAATTTTAAAATTATATATCAACTTATCTATATAAATTTTAAAATGTTTTTTCAATAAAATAAATTTATATTTAATAATAAAAATTACAATGTGTGATAGTGACAAGATTTAATGTGGATATATAACAAGAAAAAAGAAAAAATCAATGCAATTCTCACCCTTTACTTGGGCCAATCGCATTATCATCCTAGGGATAAACCCCAAGACAAAGTACGGAAGTCCCTTAAAAAAATAGCCTTAAAATTATTATAATATCTAACCTTATCATGATGTACACATTGATTGTATAACTTAATTTAGAATCACTAAATTATAGGAAAAAAAACAAAAGATTCCCTTGGTGCCGTATGTAATGTGCTAGGCAATAACTGAACTGAGGTTGAAATTTTGTTTAAGACATAATATAATAAAATTTCATCATAGTGTGATGCATGCATTTGATTCATATTCAAAATTCATGTAATTTGTTAGGTAATGTGGCAATGCATATTATTTAGTTAATTGATTTTTATATTAATAGGACAAAGTAATTGAGTTTTCAAGTGATTAACTAGAGAAGCTAAAATGTCACATCAAGCATTATTATTATTTTTTACATATATTGTGCATAATGACGTAATTGAACATAATATATAAAGAAAATGGTTCAAAGTTGTGTAATCTTTTATGTCCTAATTCTAATTACAATACAATCCGACGGATCAAATAAGAGAAACATAACAATTTTAGTATAACTATATTATATTTTGATTTATTTTATAAAATGAATTTTAAGGTTTATCGACAGTTGAATGATATCTAGAATTTCATATAACACCCAAATCTCACATTATAACATGTGAAATACCCATATTGTAACATACAAAATACTTAGATGTGTATATAAAAACTCAATTTGCTATCATTAATATTTTTAGCTATGATAAAGTTAAACATATAGTGGGCTAAGATGATCAAAGAAGATATTATTGAGAAAGCGTATTGAGCTCTTATTATACTACTATGCTATGATTTGATTCAAATTCAGAATTTGACCCGAGTTGTTACATATGATATCAGGTTGGGTCATCCGATCGAGTTACTAGAGACGAGGACACGAAAATAGACTTGGAAGGTTGTTGATATTATCCATCCCACAATGGCTAGAGAGACAAATATATAAGTATTGCGTGATTATGTATTCGGCCTGACTAAGACGTAATGTATTCATTAATACATTCAGTCATAACATTTTTAGGTGAATCTGTAATGGATTAAGATGAACAAAAAAGATATTATTGAGAAAATGCATTAAACCTTATTATACTCTAATTTAATTCGACATCGGGATTTGACCTAAATTGTTATATCCCATCTCTTATGTATTAGGCCAAATAATAATAATCATAAACTATAATTCTTCGATGGGATTTAATACTTGTATAATTTTACAAAATAAATGAAAGTAAAATCTAACGAAGTCGTGAGATTTTCTTATATTTTGCAAATAAATACCGAATCTATCCAAATGAATTTCTTTAATAGTCAAATGAGTTTTTAATTCAGGTTGCTCAAGTAAATGTAGGTATCACTACAAGAAAAATCGCTATTAACGACCGCCACTATCGATCGCTCATAATTCTATTAGTGATCGCAGGTTAAATTGGTCGCAATAAATATTAGCAACCGAAAATTCGTCGCTGGTCTGTCGTTAAAAAATGCCCATTAGCAGCCAAACATATTAACGACCGAAAGTTTCGGTCACTAAAGATAGAATCCCGCTAAAGTTGCCAATTTTTGCCACTAAAGTTGCCAATTTTTGCCACTAAAGTTGGCGCCAAACCATCAGCGACCGCATTCTCGTCACCAACTCGTCGCTAAAAGTGCCAGGTCAGCTCAAAATACAGAAGGCGATCACTATTAGAAAGCTGGAAGGCCTTAACTCACAGCCTCACTCATCTCAGTCGCGCCTCCCAACTCAGTCGCGCCTCCCAACTCAGTCGTGCCTACACCCCGAAATTAGTCGTGCCTCCACCCCCACCCACACTCAACCAGTCGTGCCTCACTCTCTTTCCTTTCTAACTTAGTCGCGCCCACTCGTCCCACTGCCATTATATAAAGACTCTGTTAAAGAACTCTAGTTGACCCACTAAAAGAAAGAAGATAAGCTCAATTCCTTACATTCTTGCAAAATTGAAGGTAATAATCTCCTTCCGCTATTTATGTTCTTGGATTTGTAAAGAAAAAATTGGGGGAAATTGTCTTTTATTTGTTAATTTTTTGAGTCGATATGAAGAATTGTTTGGTGATTAACCGCGTGTTTGCTACTGATGTCGTAAATTGGATTGCCTATTTCTGTATTGTAGTTCAGTTCATATACCATTTCGGTCCCTCAAAAGATTTGTGCAAATCAATTGAAAGGTTTTCGAAAACACGCAAGTCTAAGAAGGTTAGTGGTTCGATTATTTATTTATTTTTTTCTAATTTCTTTCTAAAACTCTTTGTTGATTGGGATTGGGATTGGGATTGGGATGGATGAATTCGAGAATGTGAAAATATTATTTATGATTTCTTAGATGAAAGTAGTTGTCGACAATTTAGTAGTTCACTTTCGGTTTGTAATGAAATTACACAAGTCATGCCCACTATGGTGCAATTTGAGTAAGCTTGGTTAGCTATATATTAGGATCCTCATATAGAGAGGTCCAAATCTGATGTGTAGTTGCAGAGTAAAATAATCTCATAATCGTATCAAATTGCCAAACTAACTTTTTCACCATTGAACTTGTCGAGTTTTGTGCGTAAGCCACTAAACTTTTAATTTCTTTAATTAGGCTATTATACTACTTAAAAAATGTCAAATTAATTAGACGGAAGTTATGCTTGATATTTTTTTAGTAAAAAAATATGACGTGGAAATACCACATGGCTTTGTGCGTTTTTTTTTTTATTATACAAATATGACATGGCTTTTTTAAAAAAAAAATTAACTTTAAAATTACAATAAAAGAATTTAAAATAAAATAATAGCATTTTAAAAATTAAACAAAATTTTAAAAATACAAATAAAATTAAAATTATACAAAAAAATTAAAATAAAATTTTAAAAATGAAAATAAACTTGAAAATTTACAATAAAATAATTTAAAATAAAATAATACTTTTTAAAAATATAAAATAAAATTAAAATTAATTTTTTAAAATACAAATAAAATTAAAATAATAAATTTTAAAAATATAAAATTAAATTAAAATTATTTTTTTGTCTAGCAAATAAAATTAAAATAAACTTAAAAAATTACAATACTTTCATCTAATGGCGATACTCCCATCTTACCAGGAGAGAGAACCTTTACTCTCCATTACAGCTTTTATAGTTTTCACTTCCCTGCGTGAAACCCAATTCCCTCTCACAGTAAATAAGACTAAAAAAGATGGGGGGGGGGGGGGGGGGGGGGGGGGGGGTTCTATGTGCTCTGTTAATATTTTTTCAACAAAGTTTACTAGTGTTTACAATGTTAGACCCAATTGATTTTCTATCTCTTCAATCGATTTGGAAATCTAAGGAAGATATTCGACCTCTACACATCAGTTACCGTTCTTGAACAACTTTAGACGTCTTCAATTGCTAGAAAGTCTTAATCGGAGTCAAAAAGTACCATCACCATCCTCTCAATGACGATTTAACGTCATCAGCACCGAAATTCGTTGACAAAGTAACACTCACCGATCTTGATCTATTCAGCATCCATGCATAATCATTGCTTGTACTTTTACTACCTTTGCTTTGGTTTATTGATTTGTTGTTGAAGCAAAAAGGGTTTGCTTCATTTATTTTTCAAAGGGCCAATCAGGGAGAGAATTTAAAGAACATTGTGTTATCTCTTTATGCAAACAAAGAATTTTTAGATAATGAACTAGTAGAGATTATCAAGACTCTGACAGATGGTGAAGGGGCACAGTGATGGAAATGATTCCAAAGTTAAGAAATAGAGGCGCAGTTGATCGAGTTTTTTACCGTGACCCGTTCAACAAGTGCACGGGTTGGGTTTTATCTGCTAGAGGCTGAAGATAACAATATTTTGGGACTTTCATGTGGCTTCTACATCATTTCCTAAAATAATATAAAATGACACGCCAAAATATCAGCTAACGTCTGTTAGCTAATTTTAAAAAAATGGCTTGATTAAAATTTTTTAAGTAGTATAAGAGTCAAATTAAAGAAATTAAAAGTTTAGTTACTTAACGCACAAAACCCAACAAGTTCAGTAATGTAAAAGCTAATTTTGCCGAACCAAATTATTAGTCTCCATCCATTGAAACCAATTGGAAGTTGCCCCATCTAGATGTAAAACCATCAAGGAGAGCTTATTTCCCGGTGTTTGTTCCTGACTTATACTATGTCCTAATCCATAGTAGGGGCCAATTGTTCCTTCACAACTGACCTACAGGTAATGTTTCTTAAATTAAGATCCATTATAGAAGCCATAGGAGTAGTCACACAATTTGTAACACTGTCCGTTTTAGTTTCATTTTTTCCACAATAATGAATGGGTAACAAATACATACACAGTTTCTCGACAATGAATGTACTTGAGTACGTGAGATGATCGTCTATAATATACTTGTTAAGGGGTTCATGAATAATTATGAAGAATGCTGGTGGGCACATGCGTAGAAAAAATAGTGTGGCATCGAACGGGTACAAAATCCAGCCAGTAGTACTTATATATCGTATGAATTACATGGTTCAGGCTATTGCAAGGTCGAATTTTGATTGGGAACAAGACAGAGATTAACTTATGAATTATGATGCTAAAGCATGCCGAGAAAGATCCTACGTTACTTTCGTATTGCACCGAGGCTTTAGCGGTTGTTCATGTCAACATATACCGCCGAATATATGAGGTGACACTCAACACAGGATATAGTCGAAGGTTAACTGACACACCCGACAGATGAGTTTGGGTGGAAATTGTTTGACAGAAAGCTCCTCTTATTTGCTAAAGAGATTTGCAATGTTAGGCTTGGACTTGATGACTTTAATCCGTTTAATGGGCCTTACACCAAGCCGTACTCAACCTGGTCAGTGATTATTATTGTGGATAACCTCCCACC
This sequence comes from Hedera helix, assembly GCA_947179155.2. NCBI lineage: Eukaryota > Viridiplantae > Streptophyta > Magnoliopsida > Apiales > Araliaceae > Hedera > Hedera helix. The sequence goes on from OX359274.1 coordinate 9,968,092, forward strand.
TTTAATGTGCATGAAAAATCCCTATATATTCTCGACTTTACTGATTCTGGGTGACAAGAGTCCAAGTAAAGTCATCAATGTTTACATTAGGACCTTAGTTGATGAGTTGAAGATGTTGTGGGATAAAGGGGTTCAAACTTATAATGTATATTTTAAAAAGAACTTTGTCATAGGGGAAATTTCACTGTGGACTATAAATGACTTCCCGCCATTGGGAATAATTAATGGGTGGTCGACTTACGGGAGCTTTTCATGTCTCATCTACATGGGGTCAATTAAAGGTATGCATTAGGAAAAATTAATTTTCTTTGTAATTTTCAGACTGTTTTTGCAGATTGAACGTTATAGAAAGATGACTAGACAATTCAATCAAAAGTCAAAGAAATGTTAAGTACCTGACACTTAGAGATGTTCATCTTGATTTTATCGGAATTTACTTTTGGTAGCGGATGTGCAACATGTTAGTACATAATTTGATGATGACTTAAGTATTAAGTGAGTTAAATAGGGGGAGATTTTTTTGTAAACATGATTAGTATAAATTGAGTTAATTAAAATAGGAGGAGACTGTTTTATATTTATAGTACAATGAATAATCTATAGAAGAAAGAAGAAAAATCATTGTCAAAGAACTTAGGGATTAAAACTGTTAGGTTGATCCAAATTAAAAAGATAGACTAGTTAATGATCAAATTTGTATAGTCCTTAAAAGAATAATATTGTAAAAGGACATTAGGGATTAAATTTGTTAGGTTGATCCAAATACAGAGAGTCATGAAAATATAATAAATTAGGTTGAAGATCAATAAATTAGAGTAGAGTCAGAGTAGAGAAGAAGAACTGAGAGTAGATCTGAAGATCGTAGAGCCTGATTGGACTCTCAGTTCTTCTTCTCTACTCTGACAATGCTCTAATTTGTTGATCTTTAGCCTAATATATTATATTTTCATAAGTTTCTATATTTGGATCAACCTAACAAATTTGATCCATAATGTCCTTTTACAATGTTATTCTTTTAAGGACTATACAACATTTATCTTTTGAATCAACCTAACAAAGTTGATCCCTAACTAGTCCATCTCTTCAGTTTGGATCAATCTAACAGTTTTGATCCCAAAGTCCTTTTACAATGATTGTTATTTTAAAGACTGTACAAAAGAGTTCTTTATTTCTTATACAGATTATTCATTGTTTTATAAATATAAAACAGTTTCCTCCTATTTTAACTCAATTCATACTAATCAGGTTGTGTCTAACAGTTAGTTCGACTAAGTTACATCAGCTGCGTGGTTACTATTTCAGCACACTAATGTGACATCCTAGCGGAAAGTAAGCTGACACACACCCTAAGTGTCAACATCAGAGATCTTCTAGGACTGAAGTATTAAATGAGCAAACGGTGACTTCTTTATAATGACCGCGAATATTACGTCACATTATAAATATATTTAGAAAATATTTATCAATGAAGTGAATTAAATTTTATTTAACTATGTCGTGTCTTATTAATGTTGCATTTAATTAAGCATCATGTGATTTAATTGATAAACCAATTATGTAAATTGCCTAGCCCATTAATTTAATTATTGGAGGCCCAAGTAGATTTAATTGGTAGCCCAACCAATTTAGTACTAACCCAAGTGTTGGTAGTAGTAATCAATGTTACAATTAATAGCCCAAATTGGAATTTAATATAAAGCCCAACCTAAATCAATGTTGGAAATAATTGTAGGCCCAATCATTAATTAATTGAGACCCAAGGTGATTGTTAGTAAAAGTCCAATGAATAAATTAAATTCTAACCTTAGACTTAGCCCAACATGTGTGTATTGGTAATTATATATATATATATATATATATATATATATATATATATATATATATATATATATATATATATATTTAAACACTTGAATTGGGCATTAAAAGAAAAGGAAAAAATGAAGCAATTCTTGGATCTTTTGCTCAGATTTCTGCCAGCTTTAGTGGCTGATTGGGGCTGGTTATTTAAGTCATTTAGGAGCTCAATGTCTTGGAAAGAACTAAAGCTAGTAGGCCTATAAGTTAATGGATGGGTGAAATGTGTATACTTACACCAAATGTAAGTATACCTATCATCTAATAACAACTAATACACTCTCACTCTCTCACATTTGCTATCATCCTATTCTATCATCCATTCATTTCTTCTAAGTTGCTTGAGAGAAAACTAGAGAGCAAATGAGAGAAAAGAGAGAAAGTAAGAGAAAGGAAGAGGAGACCATAGAAAATCACGATCTAAGCAAGGAAATAAAATCATCTACTCATCAAGATAGATCATCCAAGCTTGGTGAAGTTTCTAGCAAGAAGAAGAAAAACTATTAGAAGGTTTAAAAGTTTTCAAACCCTTGCTTTATCTTTCACCTTTGTGTTCTAAGTGTTTGAAGTGGTTTTGATGGTCAAAAATCCATGTTGATGGTTCAAAACTAATTTCAAAGCTCTAGATGTTTAAAACCATGCTAGATGTGTTAATCTATGGTTTGGTGGTTTAATATATATGTTTAAATGCTTAGATGATAAAAAGGTTTATCAAAAAACATGAAAATAATTTTTGTTGACGGAACCTTAATCGAACGTGTGGTTCGGGGTTTTATATTTTGAAACCTACAAGTTATATGTGTGATTTATTTCTTCATATGCTAGGTATGTAAGTTAAGAATAAAACTTAGTTGGAATCATATCAAAAGATTTTAAAATGAGTGAGTTATGCTTTTTGAAACCAAAGTGGTTCATTGTCAAGCCCTAATGTGCAACCATCCACTTTGTAGCTATTTTCATAACCAAACCTTTTCCAAAAATTTGATCCAATGATGGAATATTGTAGTTTAAGAAGATATGAATCCATCGATACCAATTTGAGGTCATTTGGACTTATATTGAAGATTTTATGAAAGTTGGAATCAAATGGACAAAATTGGAAAATATGAAAAATTCGCCCAAAAATGTTTCTGTTTTGAAAGTCGGGTCTTTCAAATCAGTGCAATTTTGAAAGCCGGGGCTTTGATGGCAGATTTTTGAAAATGATATTTTATTATCCGGGTCAGGTCAAGCCTTTTTGAAACGGGCGGGTCGGACTTGATATAACCAAAATAGGTGAAAATGTTTAAAAATTGATATAATTAATTTAGGACTCAAGTTAAATAATTATTTATTACCTTATACTAAATAATAAATAAAGGAAATAAAGGTCATTAATATGATTAATTATTATTTAATTGATATTGAATAATAATTAAAGCAAATAAGAATAATAACTAATTATTTATTATTAAATAATAAATAAAGGAGGATATAAAGTTAATAAAATAATTATTCATTATTTAATTAATAATTAAATAAGGAATAAGAATAAATTAGTTAATTAATTATTATTTAAACAATAATAAAAGGGAGATGAAGTTAATAAAATAATTATTTATTATTTACTTTATATTAAATAATAAATGGTGATAATTACTTAATTAATTATTATTTAAATAATTTTAAATAATAATTAAAGAGAAATAAAGGTTAATCAAACTTAATTATTTATTTAATTAATATTAAATAAATAAATCAAAGAGATTAAGGAAATAATAATGTAGTTAAACAATTTGCTTTAAAATTGTTTAGATTTTTATAAGTTACTAAGTGTTTAAAATACTATTAGATAATGGTATTAGCTAAATTATTATTAAATGATTAATAATAATAGAAAATAATTAAATTATTATTAAATAATTTATAATAATGGTGAATGATTAAATTGTTATAAAATGATTAATAATAATAATAAGTGATTAACTTATTATTAAATAGTTAATAATAATAGTAGAGGATTAAATATTATTAAAAGATTAATGATATTAATAATCAATTGGGATGTTGTTAAATAATTAATAACATTGGTAAGTGAATTAAATATTATTGAATGTAGTATAATATTGTTTAATAATTAAGATATTATCCGAGTGTGATAATATTGTCGTATAAGCTATGTGTTGTTAAATAGAGAATTATGTGCTTACGTGGCATACTGTTTAATAGTGATATATGAAATCCTATGTGTGTTACTAATTGATAGATAAACCTATTTAATACTAGGTCTGTAATTTAAGTCGTGTAAGCTGTAGACTACGACAGAGACAAGTTTCCTAACTCAAACTCGAACTATTATTTTTGAGCATGTCAAATGGTTTAATTTATCGTTAATTATTCCATGTAAATGCCAGTATTGATATTCGCACATTGATGCATTTGAAAAATATGTTCTATCATTGAACAAGTAAATTATTTAAAGTTCTTTATTTCATGAACTGTTCAACAAATGGGTCTACGCCATTTGTTTCGGTTGGACATATAAAGTAAATATTTTTAAAAGCTATTCCAAACCAGTTGATTGGTGTGGAAGTCTTGTACTGAGAGAACAAACCCTAAATGGGGAATTATAAGTGTCATAGTTCGACATGGTCAGAGTTTAATGTTATGCATATACATGTTGTACAAGAGGCTGATCCCCTTGAGTACAATCTGATTTATAAAAGGATAATCGGAAGGTTGTTTCCTTGGAAACGTTCAGGGTCGGTTGGACCACTCAGCAGTAAATAATCATCTTTCATTCATTCGTTTGGATTTTGATTATCTTATCAGTCATTTCATTAACTTCTATAAATTGTTGAGCTTTCACTTTATTCGCAGTTATTCATGATATGTCTGTATTATTTTAAATTTGCTGAGCATATTAGTTGCTCACTCTTGCTATATATATCATGAACTAATTGCAGTTAGGCTTGAGCACTCCAAGAAGGACAAAGGTAAGGGCAAGCTTTAAGAATAGTTTAAATATTTATATTCCTGTTTTGTAAATCATGGAACCCTGTTTATATTAATAGGATCGTCATGATGTAATTTTATTAAGGTTGAGACCTTGGAACCGTAGTAAGCCTTTTGTAATGAACAACTTATGTTTATTTATTCTGCATTTAGTAATATATGTTCTTTAAGAGGTGATGTATGTATTTGATCGTGAGCACTAAATCCGAGGTATTGGTACTTGAATTTGAGGGTGTCACATTCTCAATAGGCATATTTTCAGAAAAAAAATCTATAAATATATTTTAGATTCAAATGAAAAAGACGATGACAATGATGATGACGAAGAGGAGGAAGAAGCAGAGAATGAGAGATAGTCAGTCAAATAGAAAAAAAGGATTGGTCTACACACAAAAGGAAAATAAGGAGAAAAATGTTGATCTACATAAGACCGATGAAGGGGCCGATCTTCTGAATAGATATATCATTAACTTAAAGTTTCTCTACACTTTGGAGAATCAATCAAGGATTAATTTCATCCATATAAGAGCCAGAGCAAAACAGAGAGAGATATACAGAGAGCTCGTGAAGAGAAAATATCAATGAAATTACTTAGCTGCTAAGTTCTTTAGAAGAGAGATTAACGCCAACTTAACAACACCTCAAACATCAACATCAACAACAACAAAAAAGAAGTTTGGTGGTTCGCCTGATTCAGAAGAATCAAATCCTGAGTGGGATGAGAAAAACGAGTCTAAGTGACTCGTCTAAGTGATTCGTCTGATTCAGAGAAATCAGACCTCTTAAAATCCCTATGTCTTATTGTCTCTTAATTGCTTTCATTAACTTTCATATATCTGTTATAAATGTTATATCTGCAAGAGATGTATTTTCATTAACAAACCAAATACATAACTGAATGTTTTTAGATTAAGGATTAGAAATAGGTTTTATCAAATAAACAAATTCGTTGTATAATTATTTGGTAAATGTGCTCAAACGAATAAATTATATAATAATGTAAAAAGATTTATTCAACCCCCCTTTTAGATCACTTTCTTGTACCTTTAGGAAATAACACAACATTTAAGAGAGTTCGTCTTTTAAAAACATGACAGCACAACATATAACAGTCTGATCGCAAAGTTGTGTACCACACTGCACGGGGTCTCAGTCTTATGACCTATTTGGGGAGAGACATCAGGATACCCTTAAGCACCTACATTCTTGCTTAGATTTTTGGTGGCATGCCAACTAGAAGAAAGGTGAGGGTGGTTATATCTCAGTTGAGGTAAAGCCAATAGCTGTAAGTAATTTAAAATTTTATTTTATTTGTATTTTAATTCATGCAATTAATATTCATATTCTTTTAAGTATATGTTCTTTCATTTCTTTATGTTTTTAGTTCAGAATATGTTTTCTCAACTTATTAGGGCTCGATTTACTTAGAGAGCTGCTAGCGGCAAGTAAGATACCAACCTAGATCCCTACACATGTGAATATGAGGAGATAGATGACTGGCTATAGGTTATAGGAGGACCTAAGAATAATAGGGTTCTAAGCATGCCATTGGTCCCAGCTTATATTGTAGTGCTTGTTGTGAGAGCTAGACGTCACCTTCATACCGGAACAGATGGTGCGAGTAAATCGGGAATCGACTCATCATTATCTGACGACTTCTTTCGGAGGATCATCGAGGCTTGCATGGAGAGCAAGGCAAATCCGATCAAGCTCACCATTATGTTAGGGTATCTACCAGCTAACTCGGGAGGTCATTCACGATTCCATAAAACCAGGTTATCGAGATGAGCTCTTGGGTTTGGTATCGTAGGAGGTCGTTCAAGTATGCGTGGTAGTATTTGCAAACCTCTTTCCCCCTCATATTTCAATAGGTAAATAAAAATATTAATGTATGTTTTTAATTATATAGTTCGTAATTATATATACTATATTGATTATATAAATTGTTAAATATTTATAAAAAAACATTTGCCTAACTTATATTAAAAAGACTTAATTTTTTTTAGAAAAACTAGACCAAAATGGCCCCGGCGTCAAAACGACACTAAACTGCAGGTGAGGCACCTATTACATATTTCAAATACGTGAAAACTTATGAGAATCGATTCGGAGTTTTGGTGGCCGAGTTAAATTCTCGTTTGCCTAATTTATATTAAAAAAACTTAGAAAATTTTAGGAAAAATAGGCTAAAACGGGCCGCTGAGCATCAAAACGACGAGAAACCATAGAAAAAACACTTATTACATATTTCAAACATGTGACAACTTACGGTACACGATTCGGAGTTCCGATAGCCGAGTTAGAAGCTCATTTGTCTAACTTATATTAAAAAAACTTAGAAAAAATTAGGAAAAATAGACCAAATCGGGCCTCAGGTGTCAAAACGACGTAAAACCATAGGCAAAACACCTATTATATATTTTAAATACGTGACAACTCACAGGACTCGATTCAAAGACTTGATGGTTGAGTTAGAAGCTCGGTTGCCTAAACTATATTAAAAAAACTTAGAAAAATTTAGGAAAAATAGACCAAACAAGTGACAACTTATTACATATTTCAAACACGTGATAACTTATGAAACACGATTCAGAGCTCTGGTGGCCGAGTTAGAAGTTCGTTTGCCTAACTTATATTATAAAAACTTAGAAAAATTTAGGAAAAGTATACCAAAACGGGACCCGAGAGTCAAAACGACACGAAATCATAGGCGAAACACCTATTATATATTTCAAACATGTGACAACTTACGAGACTCAATTCAAAATTTTGGTGGCCGAGTTAGAAACTTATTTGCCTAACTTATATTAAAAAACTAAGAAAAATTTAGGAAAAGTATACCAAAATGGGCCCTGGACGTCAAAAATGACACAAAATTGTAGGAAAAATATCTATTACATATTTTAAACACGTGACAACTTACAGGACTTGATTCAGAGTTCCGGTGGTTGAGTTAGAAGTTCGTTTGCCTAGCTTATATTAAAAAAACTTAGAAAAATTTAAGAGAAGTAGACCAAAACGGGCCTCGAGGTCAAAACAAAGCGAAACTGTAGGCGAACTACCTATTACATATTTCAGTCACGTGACCATTTAAGGTACTTAATTCGGTGTTCTGGTGGTTAAGTTAGAAGTTCGTCTGTCTAACTTATATTAAAAAAACTTTAAAAAATTTGGAAAAGTAGAGCAAAACGGTTCCCGGGCGTCAAAACAACATTAAACCATAGGCGAAATACCTATTACATATTTCAAATATGTAACAACTTACGGGATTCGATTCAAAGTTCCGGTGGCCGAGTTAGAATCTTGTTTGCCAAACTTATATTAAAAAAACTTAGAAAAGTTTAGAAAAAGTAGACCAAAATGGGCCCCAGGCATCAAAACAACACGAAACCATAGGCAAAACACCTATTACATATTTTAAACACGTGACAATTTACAATAATCGATTCAGAGTTCCGGTAGCCGAGTTAGAAGTTCGTTTGCATAACTTATATTAAAAAACCTAATTTTTTTTAGGAAAAGTAGACAAAAAAGGGCCCTGTGCATCAAAATATGTGACAACTTACGGGACTCGATTTGAAGTTCCAGTGACTGAGTTAAAAGCTCGTTTGTCTAACTTATATTAAAAAAACTTAAAAAAAAAGAAGACAAAAATAGGCCTCCAGGCATTAAAACAATATGATACTATAGGTGAAACACCTTTTACAAAATTCAAACATATGATAACTTATGAGACTCAATTCGGAGTTTCGGTGGCCGAGTTAAAAGCTCATTTACCTAACTTATTTTAAAAAAACATAGAAAAATTTAGGAAAAGTAGACCAAAAGGGGCCCCTGGCGTTAAAACTATGCCAAATCGTAGGCAAAGTATTTATTACATATTTCAAACATGTGACAACTTACGGGACTTGATTCAAAGTTCTAGTGGCTGAGTTAGATGCTTGTTTGCCTAACTTATATTAAAAAAACTTGGAAAAATTTAGAAAAAGTATACTAAAACAGGCCTCAGGCATTAAAACAATGCGAAACACCTTTTACATATTTATAACATGTGACAATTTATGGGACTTAATTTGGAGCTCTGGGGGCTAGAAGCTCGTTTACTTAACTTATATTAAAAATCATAGAAAAATTTAGGCAAAGTAGACTAAAATGCCCCCCCCCCCCCCCAATTAAAACAACGCGAAATCTTAGGCGAAACACCTATTACAATTTTCAAACGCATGAGAATTTACGAAATTCAATTCGAAGTTCCGGTGACCGAGTTAGAAGCTCATTTGCTTAACTTATATAAAAAATACTTGGAAAATTATTTAAATATGGTTATATTTGTTTATATCTAGTTAATATTTTAATTTTGTAGGGTCATGTTGATGAGCCTAGTGGCGGAGATGGAGCTAGCGGCGAAGGTGAGAATGTTAGAGTTTCAACACAGTGAAAGCAGCGGAATTTAAACAAAAAAATTCGAAACCCTAAATCAGGATCCATGCGAAAACCATATTAATTCAGAGGTTTAGATTATTTTACCGATTATCCGAGATGGACAAAAGACGATGGAATTCTGGAACGGCTTCGAATCTTCAACGCAATCCAGTGACTGCGTCTCTACAGTATCCACACGAACGCTCCGCGAATCGTCCCACGATCTGCAGCAAAAGGAACCGCGGTACTAGCCACCAAGATCAGGATTTCCCAATTATTTTTCTCTCTAGCCTCTTTCTGAAAGCGACTAGGGTTTTTAGTTTTTCCTTACGTGACTTTTAGACTACTGATATATCATATATATAGTAGTTAATAGGAATTAACTAAAACCTAAAATAAATAGAAAAATAAAATCCGAATTTATATATATTATATTTTAATTAAGTCTTACTTAATTAATATACATATATACAAATTATCCTATTAATTTAAATTCGTAATTTTTTAAATACTATCAATCATATTGACATATTTAAAATACTTACAATTTAAATTAATTCCCTTTTAATTACGTTCTAAGTGTGTGACCCTATAGGTTATTACTATGTTGACAATAATTTTAAAATCATATTATAAAATTATAAACAGTGAGCGGCATCTAGTAATGCATCACTGCTATCCAAATAATAATAAGATCGGTTATTCGATACAACCTTTTCGTGACCAATGTTTCAATGTAATTTAATCCTTTTAACCTTATATCCTAGATTAAACTCGAGTCATGGAATGTGTCATACTCTTTATAATTTAATCTGAGTTTTCTTGATCAATGAGTAGACTATATGAAACAAATCAATATTTGAGCATGACCATGCATTTCATAGTCCTACTAAATCAAGAGGCCTATGGATATCACCCCTAATATATAGGAGGGTTAAATTCCATCTAGATCACTCATATTCCTCACACGATTCATGATGTACCCAATAATCACCTTTATTGTCCACCCTATTAAAGGTGACATTTGATGATATCAAAGTACACAAATTCTCGTGTAATAATATAATGACTTCAGGTCGGAGGATCATTACATCATTGTCACTATAAGAATTTCTTATGACACTTTGCATAATGCTCCATGTAGAATTCTCATGGTGGGTCAGTCCAGTACATTGTTCTCTAATATGTACCTATGCATTGACTCAAATATCTCATATATTTATGACCAATGAGATTTGACCATCAGTTAATCCATATACTAGTCTCAATGCATCATTGTTGTCCCATTAACAATGATACTCGACTAGGGACATTTAAGAGCAATGATACTAATTATAATTATATAATCTCATGTTCAAGTCACATACTTAAAGCTATATAATTCGTATCATTATTCTAAGGGCTTTTATTATGTTAACATTTATATAACGCAGTAAATGAAATCATAATAAAATAATCCATTTATTCAATCAAATATAATATCAAAAATGTTAAGCAATTACATCAAATAATTAGCCTCTAGGGCATAAACTCTAACAGAGAACAGTGGAGGCGGCGATCGAAGAGGAGATGGTGAGGACCATAAAGGAGATGGTATAAAGGGTGAGATTGATGGTGGCAGAGGCCAAAGACAGTGACACGATGGACGATGTTCGTTTGTCTAATGATGGAGATGATGACCAGGGTATATATATATATATATATATGTATATATTTACTATTATGTATGTAACTAGTTTCTGGGTTGTACAATGATTATATTTTGTGTCTACTTACCTTTTAAGGGTTATGTGATTCCATTGTGTACATATTGATAGTTACTGGTACACGTTAGTGAAGAATTAATTGTTATTTTTGGTTTATAACATGTAAAATTAGGAAAAATAGCTGGTTTTACAAAAAAAAATAAAAAATTAGAAAATAATTTTTTGAAAAGCCATTACCGATAGACATGTTATAACTAATGGACACGTCGTTAACAATAGTAACCCTCATTTAAAGCTCATTGTCGACGGACAAGCGAACTGAATGACGACAGTGATGATTGTCGTCTATGCCTTTTTCTTTCTCACATTCTATTATAAGGTGAAACATTGGCGACGGAATACCCATTGCGACTGTCGTCACCAACGTATCATTAGCGACGGAGTGCCCATCGGTATTAATGTCATCACTATTATTATTAAGACCGACGACGATCAACTGGGAAGCAGGGCGACAACACCTGTAGTGACGGAATGAGTGACGGACTTGTCCGTCGATAATGACTTGGCGACGACATAGATGTCATTACCGACAGACACGTCCGTTAACTATGGCCAGTTGTTTTGTAGTGTATATATATAAAACTAGTTTTGTTTTTTCTCACTTTTTACCCATTGGCTTTTTTTTCATGGTCAAATCCCAATTTTTTCCTTTATTTATATGAATCCATCTAATTGGATGACCCAAAAATGGTCCTAACACCCTTAATTAGTTGATTAGAAACTAATCATACTTAGGGTTTAATTAAGTGAAATCAAAACTAGCTTTTAAAATCAATAGTCAAAATTTAGCCAAGTTTCACTTTTTCTTTTCTTCCAACTCTCCCATGTATGTGTGTGTGTGTGTGTGTGTGTGTGTGTGTGTGTATATATATATATATATATATATATATATATATATATATATATATATATATATATATATATATGTATGAATAAGGACACTTGGCCTCTCCTATAGTTGGCTCCCCCGAGCTTTATTCTTTTAAAAAAAAAAAATCGCAGTCTTCTCCCAACATTTGATTCATCCTTGACGTTTTTTCCCCCTTTTAATTTTCAATTATATTTACATATATTCATGAAATTAGGATTTTACATCCTAATTTAGGGTTTATACTTTAAATTAGGATATGTGTTCCAAACTAGGGTTTAGTTACATAGTTGATTTTTTTTTTATTTTTTTTTTACGTTTACATTCAAAATTAAGGTTCAAGATATCATAGATTTCTACCTTTAAAACATCAATTGCACATAAAAAGTAATTCTTAGAAAATTTTCCATGGATGACACTTAATAAATTTGTGAAGTCAATGACTACATATCAAACAAAAAAGTCATGACCTTATATGCTACATTGCTATCATAACTAAGTATTTAATTTAGTAATAATGATGTAGCAGTACAATTATATTCTAATTTTAAAGGTATTAAGTCATTTTATATGACTCTTTTAGTGAAACAAATATATAGTTATTATTCTTTTAGAGACAACTCTTTTTACGAAATAGAGATAGTACAAATTATAAATAATAAAATACAACATATATATATATATATATATATATATATATATATATATATATATATATATATATATATTAATTAAAAATATCAAAAATCACAATATCAATATTCAATTGTGAGTCAACGACAATTAAATACGGTATGTACTTATTCGTTTTTGGAACAAAATCTGTAATAAAAAAATTCTTATATGAAAAACATAAATAATATTTAAAAATAAACCATATATATAATTTACAAAATAATCCTTAAGCTAGTTATCTTCATAAATGATAAAAAGAATAATTGTGAATTGTTGAGAATTAATGTGATGCAAACCAAACAATATAAATAAAGAGAAAAGAACAACATAAGATTTAATGTGAAAAATCCTTAAAGAGAAAATCACAAGTCAAACTTTGAATTTCTACTATCACAATAATAATGGGCTTACAAATTTCTCCCAAAATTTACGTATTAAAACTTAAGGTTCATAATACCACGACATGACTTTTTGTATGGATTAAAAGTTGCAAAACCCTCACTCCCAGAATACAATTTTTTTGCATGGAATATAAAAGTTGTAGAAACCCTTTCCCTCACACAAATACAAAATCTACTCACATACTCTCTCAACTCTTAGAATGCTACATGACTTTTGATTGTGTTACACTTCAACAACTAAACATAATACTCTATTTATAAAGAACTCACAACTTTTATCTTCCTGTTCAAAATAGGACTTTCAAAATAATACTCCTACCAAAAATAACATTCCTTCTCATAAAAATACTCTTATTAAAAATAGGACTTCTTGTTTTTCATAATAGCAATTCTTTTCTAAATAGGATTCGAGGAGTATCTCAATAGTTTCTCCCTCGACTCGAATTCCTGACTATTTCAACTTCATGTCTGAATAAAATTTGAAGAGTATCCTAATAACTTATCTCTCGACTCAAATCTCCAAACAATTCAACTTCATTACTGTTTCTGTTGTTATAGTCGCTACCATCATTCACATCATCCGTATCATCCCCGATATCCATATTATCCGCATCATTCGTGTCATCCAAAATATTCACACTATTTGCATCATTCACCATGTCTGCAATATCCATATCACTAGCATCACTCGCACTATCCGCATTATTTTTGTCATCTATATCATCTTTATTTTCATCTTCATCATCATCTCCACCATCTTCATCATCTAGCGGCTTCAATGGTGATACTTCATAAATGAAAAATCTTTTATTTATCAATATCAAGACAAACATTTCTAATTCCTTCAAACTTCACTCTCTTTATTTGCCACACTAATATAAGTAATTTCCCCTACCTTGGATCCAATTAACTTAGCTCTGATACCGCTTGTTGGGAATTAAGTCGTCGCAACCAAATAATATAAATAAAGAGAGTAGAATAACATAAGATTTAATGTGAAAAATCCTTAAAGGAGAAAATCACAAGCTAAACTTCGAATATCCACTATCACAATAGTAATGGACTTCAAAATTCCTCCTAAATTTTAAACCTTAAAACTTGAGTTTACAAAATACCACGACACAACTTTTTGCACGAAATAAAAATTGCAAAACACTACCTCCCATAAATACAACTTTTTTTTACAAGAAGTATAAAAATTACAAAAATCATTTCCCTCACACAAATACAAAATCCACTCACACACTCTCTCAACTCTTAAGATGCTACATGACTTTTGATTGTACTACATTTCAACAACTAAATATAATAATCTATTTATAAAGTACTCACAACTTTTCTTTTTCTATTCAAAATATGACACTTTCAAAATAATACTTTTACTAAAAATAAGATTCTTTCTCATCATAATACTCCTATTAAAAATAGGACTTCTTACTTTCCATAATAACATTTTTTTTAAATAGGATTCTAGGATTATCCCAACATGAATAAACAAAAGTATTGTTCTTATTTAATCAAATTTTAATCCCAAGAGATTACTCAGTTGTGAACTAAATAAGTGATTCTTGCCTTCTGGGATGTAGGGGTGTGCATATTATTCGTCATTCTCAATTTTTTTGATTTTTCGGACAGGTAGATTATGTAAGACCCCGAATTTTAATAAATAGATTTTAAAATTTTTTTATAATTTTATGTCTAATAGTAAGGTGTTAAATTAATAAAAATTAAAGTTAAGAAAATTATGTGCAAAATTTTTATATCAGACAATATTCGATTGGTCGGGGAATATTCGTTCTATCAAAGAATATTCATTCTGTCAAGGAATATTCGTTCTGTCGGAGAATATTCGCACGACGCCGCCGAAATATTCAGTTATGGGTGGACCCCACAACGAAATATTGTCGGATATAGAAAACGACAGCGATAACATTTCTAAATAAAAATGGTCAACAGTATTATTATTTTTAACTGTTAAAATACCCAGTGATAAAAGTATGGTAACATATGGTACTTTACTGTAGCACACGGTATTTTACAGTAGCACATGGTATTGCATAACAACACACGATATTACACAATGTTTAAATTATTGAACTGATAAAGTGTCTATTGCCTAGTATTTCATCAATAATTGTCATTACACAACCTTTTACATTATTGAACCAATAATTATCATTACACATTATTTTACATTATTGAATCAATAATTGTCATTCTATAATACTTTACATTAATTGCATAGTATTTCATATTATTGAATCAATAATTGTCATAATGCACAACATCTTGCATTATTGGGCCAATAATTATTACAGTAATAGTCATGGGTATTAAACAGTTAGACAGATTTATTATTTGAAAAATATTGTATGTTTAATAATTGAGATATTAAATCAATAAAATAATACGAAAATGTGTAATGCGTGTACGTGTGCAACACGTGTAAATGTGTAACACGTGTAAGTGTGTAACACACGTAAATGTGTAACACGTGTAAATGTGTAATACGTGTAGACGTGAAACGCTTGTTAGTCAACGAACTGTGCAGATTAAATTGTGAAACATGTGTTGGTTAATGAATGGTTCAGATTAACAGATGAGATTAAATTGTGTAACGTGTGTGTGGAAAAGTTGGTTAGGCCTTGACTATAAATAGGGGGCTTATCATAAGGAGTTTCATACATTCCTCACTTAATCTTCTTTCCACTCTCTAAATATTTCTTAGTATAAGTGTCTCTCTGAGAGTATTAAAATTATCTTAAACGTTGAAGATCTGGAAGGGTACGAGTATCGTTCAAGTTGATCAACCTCATAAAAGCTGTATTTAATGACGAGATAAGGTAAGGGTTATTATTTTCTTTCAAACTTTTAAACTTATTACGGTAAGGGGTATCATTATTTTCATCATTATAAAGGGATATCATTTTCTTTCTTACTTGTAAGGGGTACCATCTTTTTCATCTTCTATCACTTAAAGAAAGTATCTCAATTGCACCTATAATATTATTAAACGGTGAAAATTCTTGAAGTAATAATTCATTAATATTCCTCTAATAGTTTGCACTTCATATAATACCCTTTGATAAGAACATTCCTATTAAATTTTCATCATTATATTTGAACTGTGAACTTATGGACTTTGAACTTTTGAACTGTGGACATTTATTTGGATTGTGAACTTATGGACCTTGAACATTTGAACTGTAGACATTTATTTGAACTGTGGACATTTTGGACTAATTTCTTGTACCGTAAACCTTACCGTTGAGCTTCTTCCCTGTGGATCTTGGACATTACTCTTAGACTTGAACACCTTTTTCTATACATCATGTTGATAATTTGGACTTTATTTGAATCTGGACAAAGTCAAATTTGTTAACTCCTAATGTTATTGTTTGTCTTGTTTTTTCTGGTCATTATTTTTATCTCTGTTGTTATTTCAATCATCAAGTATCAGGTTGTTCTGAATATATTTGGCCTGAGGCACAGATGATATGTTAAAGGCGATATAGGATAAAGGCAATATAATTGTTGGGTGTCTTTAGTCGGATGACAAGGACACGTGATGAATGTTTTCTTTGGCCAGGGGCAAAGAAGAGCTGTTGTTTGGCATGATCATGACCAGTGGTATTTCAAATGATAAAAGTTGATTATGATTTTCTTAAAAAGAGACGTTAGTAGACATCATGATCTACTTGATTCTCTTAGTGGTGGTTATTTCGCTATAGTGGAACTTTGTTTACAAACTTAATTCTTGTTGTTAATCTTGCTGTTTATATTATTCTATCAAGAATTCAACTGCAACTGTTGATTTAAAACTTATTGTCTATTATATTCAATTAAGAACTCAACTATTGAAGGCTAAGAATAATTTATTTTTTATTATCTTAGTCATGATATTCCTTACTGGACTATTTGAGCTCACCCTTTCCGTTTTGTTCAATTGTTCAGGAAATGAGAGCATAGCCGGGACTAGCGGGGAGGAAAGGGGAATGGAGTAGCGGTCCGAGATAGTTGCTATAGTAGTCTTCACTGTATTGTAGAATAGTAATAGTTGTGAAGACTTAATTGTGTATTATTGAACAGTGTATTGTAATAATTTTGTTTTAATCTTTTAATGACTCAAATTGGGTGGTGTGGGCCCGATTTGGGGGCGTCATAGTTGGTAATAAAGCTTAGGGATATGATCTTGCATGAAGATCTAGGATTAAAACTAGGAGGGGAGAGACGAATAGAATCATTCGCTAATGTGTCATACCTAAGTTAAATTTAACTAGTTGGCTTGAATGAAGCGACAAAAAGTGGCAAGTTAGTTTATTTAAACTAATCTTTGTTTTGTGACCATATTTCATAATAGCATCTGAAAACCAAGAGATGAATTATGCCGCAGAAAACCAGGAGGCTATAAATAATCCTCTTGTAGCTTCAGAAAATAATGCAGGTGGCCATATGAATTGTGATGTTTTCTTTAAAAAATTTATGCAATTCATGCAAAATCAAGCGAGAGGAACTCCCATAGGTGGAAATACTGATAATTCGAGGATAGTCACTACGAAACAGTTTAAAGAGTTAGGACCACCCTAATTTTTTGGGAAGCCGGACCCACTTAAGGCTGAAGCATGACTGAAGCAGATGATAAAGATATTTGACGTTATGCGTTGCACTGATGATCAAAAGGTCCCATTTGCTATCTTCATGCTAAGAGGAGAAGCAGACCATTGGTAAGAATCGATAAAGCGTACCCATCAATCGACACTTGAGATGTCCTGGACGGAGTTTCAAGATTTGTTTAATGAGAAGTATTTTTCAGAAAGTGCCCGTCATATGAAAGAGGTGGAATTTACTAAATTAAAACAAAGAAACATGACTGTTTCCCAATACGAAGCCAAGTTTGCGGAGTTATCCAGATTCGCACCTCATTTGGTAGACAGTGAAGCCCAAATGGCTCGCATGTTCTTACGAAGTCTGAGACCCAAAATTCGTCGATACCTCATCTCTCACAAACTTTGTCTATATTCGGATATGGTGGATAGGGCTCAAAGGGTCAAACAAGAAGATGAAATATTGCAACTAAGAGCTAATGACCAATTAAGAGGAAGAAATAACAAAAATAATTACCAGAATGAGAACCGTAAAGGAGGCAATCACCATTTTAGAAATAGTAACCACTTCGGTGATAATTCCAGTCTAGATAACAGAAGGGGAGAAACAAGTGGGAATAATTTCAAAAGAAAGAGATCCTACAACGATCACAGAAAGGCATTAACACCAACATCAGCAATGGTAATAGTTTCAAGGGGAGGAGATCAACCACCCGTAAAATGCTACAAGTGTGGTCAGGAGGGTCACATTAGCCCAAACTGTACTCAGCAATCCAAGTCTTGTCATAATTGTGGGAAAGAATGTCATATTGCTCGATTTTTTCTTGTCACAAAATCAAGTCTAACAGCAATGATGACTCCAAAGGCTAGCACGGACAAGAAAAAATCTGTAGTCCAAGGGAGAGTTTTTGTTATAACGTCTCAGAAGGCACAGAACCTGAACGAGATGATAACTGGTAAGCTATTCATAAACTCTTGTGAAGTTTATGCCCTATTAGATACTGGTTCTACCCACTCTTTTATCTCACCTGCATGTGCTCAACGTTTAAATTTGATTCCTAAAAATTTAGACATTGACTTATGTGTTGAAACTCTATTAGGGAAAATAGCCATCACATCTACTGTTTATAAATCTTGTTTGGTTCAAATCAATAACCTTATCCTACCTGTTGACCTTATCTCTTTGGAAATATATGAGTTTGATGTGATTTTAAGAATTGATTGGTTAACTACCCACCATGCTAAAATTGATTGCTTCTATAAGCTTATTAGTTTTCATATTTCTGACCAACCTATCATGTAAATTCAAGCAACCAAACCTTTAAAATTTGTAACCGTTATTTCTGGCCATAAAGTCATTCGTTTATTAAAAAACGGATGTCAAGCCTTCCTAGCTCATATCACTGATCTAAATAAAAACTCAGTAAACTTGAACAATATTCATATTGTTAATGAATTCCCTGATGTATTTCCCGAATAAGTTCCTGGCCTACCCCAGACTATGAAATTGAATTCTGTATTGACCTTGAACCTGGTACTAAATTTATTTCTAAAGTTCCATACCAAATGACTCTCATAGAACTTCAAGAGTTGAAAGTCCAACTTCAGGAACTCCTAGATACTGATTTCATACGACTGAATACATCACCTTGGGGTGTCCCGGTTCTATTTGTAAAGAAGAAAGATGAGAGTATGAGATTGTGCATTGACTATCGAGAGTTGAATCATGTCACTATCAAAAATAGGTATCCGTTATCTAGAATTGATGACTTGTTTGATCAACTACAAGGTGCTCAGTATTTTTTAAACATCGATCTCGATCTGGTTATCATCAGTTGAAGGTTAGAGCTGATGACATTCCAAATACTACCTTCAAAACTCGCTATGGGCATTATGAGTTCTTAGTCCTGCCTTTTGGACTAACTAATGCTCATGTGGCCTTCATAGACATGATGAACTGAATATTCAAAGAATATTTGGATTATTTTGTGGTTGGCTTTATTGATGACATTCTCTTATACTCCAAGAGTCGTGAAGATCATGAATGTCACTTGCGATTGATACTCCAAAAGTTACGTGAAAATAAGTTATATGCTAAGTTGAAGAAATGCGAATTCTAGCTTGAGGAAGTAACATTCTTTAGGCATGTGATTTCTAAACAAGGAATATCAGTTGATCCCACGAAGATTGAAGCAATTTTAAACTGGGTGCAACCTAAGACAATAACCGAAGTACGAAGCTTTCTAGATCTAGCTGGTTGTTATCGGAGATTTGTAGAAGGTTTTTCTCGAATTGCCACTTTACTAACTCAGCTAACTCGAAAAAATACAAAATTCGAATGGAGTAAGGAATACAAGAAAAGCTTTCAAAAACTCAAGAGGAGACTCATTTCAGCCCCTGTTCTGACTATACTATCAGGATCAGGATAATTTGTTATCTACAGCGATGCTTCAAGTAGTGGTCTAGGATGCGTTCTTAAGCAATATGAAAAAGTTATAGCTTATGCCTCTCGACAACTTAAAGATTATGAGAAAAATTACCCTACTCATGATCTAGAGTTATCAACGGTCGTTTTCGTATTGAAGATCAGGAGATACTATTTTTATGGAGAAAAGGTGGAGATCTTTACAGATCATAAAAGTCTTAAGTATTTCTTCACCCAAAAGGAACTCAACGTAAGACAACGACGCTGACTTGAGCTTTTAAAGAATTATGACCACACTATCCAGTACCACCTAGGAAAGGTGAACGTGGTAACTGATGCATTGAGTAGAAGATTATATGCGAGTACGAATACAATACTAACAACACAAATATGCATTTTGTACGATTTACAAAAGATGGAGATTGAGCTAAAATCACTAGAGACCCAGATGAGGATCGCGCACGTACGAGTAGAACTAGTTTTAATCGATAAAGTCAAAGCTACTCAAGTTATTGATCCATAACTGATAAATATGATGAGAAAAGTATGAAAAGA
The DNA here is from genome assembly GCA_947179155.2 of Hedera helix. Taxonomy (NCBI): domain Eukaryota; kingdom Viridiplantae; phylum Streptophyta; class Magnoliopsida; order Apiales; family Araliaceae; genus Hedera; species Hedera helix. Next base: position 9,988,659 of record OX359274.1, read on the forward strand.
TGTTATTCTAGAAGCAAGAATCAATGGGAAAGGGATACTCCGAGTCAACTCTTGACTCTGTGTTCCTAATGACTCTGAATTGAAGTATAAAATCATGATGGAGGCACACAATACGCCATTTGTAATTCATCCTGGAAGTACTAAAATGAAAAATGAGATCATTGAGTTTGTCTCAAGGTGTTTGGCTTATCAACATGTTAAGGCAGAGCATCAAGTGCCTAAGGGTCCATTGCAACCACTTGAGGTTTCCGAATGAAAGTAGGAACACATCAATATGAATTTTGTGATGGGTCTTCCCAAAGTTTCTCAAGGTTTAGATGCGATTTGTGTCATTGTAGATAGATTGATCAAGTCCGCTCATTTCTTGCCTATACGAGAAAACTATTCACTTGAGCGTCTAGTTAATATGTACATAAGTGAGATTGTGAAAATGCATGGCATCCCAGTATCCATAGTTTCTGATCGGGACCCTAGATTCACTTCACGATTTTGGATCAGTTTACAAAAAGCTATGGGCACCGAACTACGATTTAGTTTTTCTTATCATCCCCAAACAGATGGACAATCAAAAAGGACAATTCAGACTCTTGAAGATTTATTGAGGCTTTGTGTGCTAAACTTCAAATGAAATGGGACAAGTATTTACCATTGGTTAAATTCTCCTACAACAACAGTTATCAAGTAAGTATAGGAATGGCTTCATTAAAGGCTTTGTATGGACGAAAGTGTCGCTCTCCAATATGTTAGAATGAGGTGGGAGAAGTAAAATTGTTGGGACCTGAGCTGGTGCGCATGACAACAGAAAAGATCCAAATGATCAGACGACGAATACAAGCTGCACAAGAATGACAAAAAAGTTATACTGATCTTTATCGAAAGGATGAAAGTTTTAAAGTTAGAGATCATGTATTCTTACGTGTTTCCCTATGGAAAAGGGATTATAAGGTTTAGAAAGAGAGAAAAACTCAATCATCGATTTATTAGCCTATTTGAAATTCTTGACCGAATAGGAACTGTGGCCTACAGACTAACTTTACCGCCAAACATGTCCCGCATTCAAAATGTTTTTCACATATCTATGTTACGTAAATATGTGAATGACCCAAACCACGTTATTGAGTTGGAGCCATATGAGATAGCGGAAGATTTAACATATGAGGATGCACCTATCAAGATCATGGATAGGAAAGAGCAGATCTTATGCTCAAAAATTATACCTCAAGTCAAGATTTTATGAAAAAACCAAAATATAGAGGAAATGACCTGGGAGTTAAAATATGAAATGAGAGCTAAGTATCCTGATCTTTTCGAAATACCAGGTACGTAAATTTTAAAAATTCATTCGGAGGGGAGGATGTAAGACCCCGAATTTTAATAAATAGATTTCAAAATTTTCTCATAATTTTATGTCTAACAGTAAGGTGTTAAATTAATAAAAATTAAAATTAAGGATGTTATGTGCAAAAATTTTATGTCGAACAATATTCAATTGGTCGGGGAATATTCGTTCTGTTGAGAAATATTCGTTATGTCGGAGAATATTCGTACGATGGCTCCGAAATATTCTGTTATGAGTGGACCTCACAACGAAATATTGTCGAATGTAAAAAACGACAGTGGTAACATTTCTAAATAAAAATAGTCAACAGTATTATCACTTTTAAATGGTAAAATATCCAATGATAAAAGTATGGTAATATATGGTATTTTACTGTAGCACACGGTATTTTACAGTAACACGTGGTATTGCATAGCAGCACACAATATTACACAAATTTTAAATTACTGAACTGATAAAGTGTCTATTGCACAGTATTTCATCAATAATTATCATTACACAACCTTTTACATTATTGATCCAATAATTGTCATTACATATCATTTTATATTATTGAATCAATAATTGTCATTATACAATATTTTACATTATTAATTGCACAGTATTTCATATTATTAAATCAATAATTATCATAATGCACAACATCTTGCATTATTGGGCTAATAATTATTACAGTAGTAGTCACGAGTATTAAACAGTTAGACAGATTTATTATTTAAAAAATATTGTATGTTTAATAATTAAGATATTAAATCAATAAAATAATATGAAAATGTGTAACGCGTGTACGTGTGTAACACGCGTAAGTGTGTAACGCGTGTAAATATGTAACACGTGTAGGCTTGAAACGCGTGTTAGTTAACGAACGGTGCAGATTAAAGTGTGAAATGCGTGTTAGTTAACGAACGGTGCAGATTAAAGTGTGAAATGTATGTTGGTTAATGAATGGTTCAGATTAAAATATGATATTAAAATGTGTAACTTGTGTATGAAAAAGTTGGTTAGGCCCTGACTATAAATAGGGGCTTAGTATAAGGAGTTTTATACATTCCTCACTCAAACTTCTTTCCACTCGCTAAATATTTCTTAGTACAAGTGTCTCTCTGAGAGTATTAAAATTATCTTAAGCGTTGAAGATCTAGAAGAGTATGAGTATTGTTCAAGTTGATCAACCTCATAAAAGCTGTATTTAGTCACGAGATAAGGTAAGAGATATCATTTTCTTTCAAACTCTTAAACTTATTACGGTAAGGGGTATCATTCTTTTCATCATAATAAAAGGGATATCATTTTCTTTCTTACTTGTAAGGGGTACCATCTTTTTCATCTTCTATCACTTAAAGAAAGTATCTCAATTGCACCTATAATATTATTAAACGATGAAAATTCTTAAAGAAATAATTCATTAATATTCCCTTAATAGTTTGCAATTCATCTAATACTATTTGATAAGAACATTCCTATTAAATTTTTATTGTTATATTTGAACTGTGAGCTTATGGACATTGAACTTTTGAACTGTGGACATTTATTTGGACTGTGAACTTATGAACCTTGAACTTTTGAACTGTGGACATTTATTTGAAATGTGAACATTTTGGACTAATTTCTTGTACCGTAAACCTTACCGTTGAACTTCTTCCCTGTGAATTTTGGACATTACTCTTGGACTTGAACACCTTTTTCTATATATCATGTTGACAATTTGGACTTTGTTTTAATCTGGACAAAGTCAAATTTGTTAACTCCTAATGTTATTGCTTATCTTATTTTTTCTGTTCATTATTTATATCTCTGTTGTTATTTCAATCATTAAGTATCAGGTTGTTCTGAATATATGTGGCCTAGGGCACAGATGATATGTTAAAGGCGATAAAGGTTAAAGGAGATATAGGATAAAGACGATATAATTGTTTGGTGTCTTTGGTCGGATGACAATGACACGTGATTAATGTTCTCTTTAGCCAATGGCAAAGAAGAACTATTGTGTGGCATAATCATGACCAGTGCTGTTTCAGATGATAAAAGTTGATGATGAGTTTATTAAAAAAAGAAGCTAGTGGATATCATGTTTTACTTGATTTTCTTAGTGGTGGTTATTTCGCTGCAGTGGAACTTTGTTTACGAACTTAACTGTTGTTGTTAATCTTGTTGTTTATATTATTCTATCAAGAACTCAACTGCAGCTGTTGATTTAAAACTTATTGTCTATTATATTCAATTAAGAACTCAACTGTTGAAGGCTAAGAATAATTTATTTTTCATTATCTTAGTCATGATATTTCTTATTGGGCTATTTGAGCTCACCCTTTCCTTTTTGTTCAATTGTTCAGGAAATGAGAGTGTAACCAGGACTAGCGGGGAGGAAAGGGAAATGGAGTGGCGGTCCGAGATAGTTGTTGTAGTAGTCTTCACTGTATTGTAGAATAATAATAATTGTGAAGACTTAGTTGTATATTATTGAACAGTATATTGTAATAATTTTGTTGTAGTCTTTTGACGACTCAAATTGGCTGGTGTGGGCCCTATTTTGGGGCGTCATAGGTTCGAGACAAAAAGAACTAGTTTGGTACCAGTACAAAAAATTCGGTATATACTGGTTTTTCAATACCGAGTTTTTAGGGTTCGGTATTTATCGAACCGTACCGGCTATGCCGATTTTCTAATAATAATAATAATAATAAATAATAATAATAATAATAAAAAAATAATAATAATAATAATAATAATAATAATAATAATAAAAAAATAATAATAATAATAATAATAATAATAATAATTATTATTATTATTATTATTATTATTATTATTATTATTATTATTATTATTATTATATTAATTTTCGATATTTATTCGGTTTAATCGGCTTACCGATTTGATATTCTAATTTAACCAATATCAATATTAATTTTAAAATTTGACTAATTTTAATATCGATCTGATTTGGACCAATAAATACTGATTATACACCCCTGCTGGGATGTATAAATTATGTGGTTTAAAATCCAGAAAAACATTTTTGGATAGGGTGTTTAGCAATTAGCATACGGGATTGACAGTAATAGAAAAGACTAATACTTGCTCGTGCCTCCACAAAAAGTAATATTTGATCAATTTCAGATTTTTCAACAATTACCATCTTGGTGACTTTAAATTGAGAGTTTGGAGACTAGAAGAATTAGAAATTATTACGGGTTTTGATTGTATAAGAGACAAAAAATGAAAATTGATAGTTTTATTGGAATTATTTTTTGTTGAAATTCTTGCAAGGTTTTAATTGTATAATAAATTAAACCAATATTTATATTAGTGAGATATTGTGATATGTTTTATCGTTATATATAATAGAACTCAATAACTATTAAGAGACAAAAAAATGGAAATTGATAGTTTTATTGGAATTTTTTTTTGTTGATATTTTTTCAAGGTTTTGATTGTATAATAAATGAAACCAATATTTATGTTAGTGAGATGTTGTGTTATGTTGTGGATATAATAATTTCAAAAAGATTTATTAATAAACAATAATACTATACTTACCAAACAATAGTTAAAAAAGAAGATACAAAATAATTTGTATATTTTTAGTTTATTACAATTATTGAATCTATCCATATATGATGAGTTATTTATTATTTAAATTTTGACATATTATTTTATAAATTATGTGGTTTAAAACCCTACAAAAACATTTTTGGATAGGGTGTTTAGCAATTAGCATACGGGATTGACAGTAATAGAAAAGACTTATAGTTGCTCGTGCCTCCACAAAAAGTAATATTTGATCAATTTCAGGTTTTTCAACAATTACCATCTTGGTGACTTTAAATTGAGAGTTTGGAGACTAGAAGAATTAGAAATTATTACGGGTAATGATGATGAGCGTGACATCAGCAAATTAAACATAATAACACGTTTTTAAATATTAACAAATTGACCCCACATGATGCAATTACCCTCCTTCCATTTCCTAATTAAAATTATTAATGAAAATGATATATACATTAACAAATATTATAATAAAATTAAATTACAATTAATATGTAACTCTAAATATGATAAAATAATAATATATAGGTTTTTTTTTTATCCATATATCCATATACGTAGATATACGTTGATATAAATTTATTATTATATATAATAGAACTCAAAAATTAATAAGAGACAAAAAATGGAAATTGATAGTTTTATTGAAATTATTTTTTGTTGAAATTCTTGCAAGGTTTTGATTGTATAATAAATGAAACCAATATTTATATCAGTGAGATATTGTGATATGTTTTATCGTTATATATAATAGAACTTAATAACTAATAAGAGACAAAAAATGGAAATTGATAATTTTATTGGAATTTTTTTTTGTTGATAATTTTGCAAGGTTTTGATTGTATAATAAATGAAACCAATATTTACGTTAGTGAGATGTTGTGTTATGTTGTGGATATAATAATTTCAAAAAGATTTATTAATAAACAATAATACTATACTTACCAAACAATGGTTAAAAAAGAAGATACAAAATAATTTGTATATTTTTAGTTGATTACAATTATTGAATCTACCCATATATGATGAGTTATTTATTAATTAAATTTTGATATATTATTTAATAAATTTCTTTGTAAACTATTTTTTTTTTAAGATTTCTTTGTAAGCTTCCTTTTGTCAACTCTCTACCCACTATATAAGCGGTTGGCCTTCCCTCTCTTCTTTCACTATCCTTTGTTTAACATTTTCATTTCACCAACTCCTCGCCTCCAAGAGAAAAAGAAAGAGATTCAAAAATGGCCACTAAAGTTTACATTGTGTATGCATTTTCTCTCTCTAAAACTATCACTATGTGCTTTATTTCTGTTTTGTTTATTAATATTGTCCTGGGTTTTATGCTTCAATTTTTGCTCAACCTTCTTGATCTGATTTTCTGTAAATGTCTATCTTACATGAATCGATTATGGGTTGTTTTGAATTAATTTTCTGCGTTTATATGATTTGGTAGTAATTAATTTTGATAATGTTTTGTATATGGTAGGTTTAATGGGTTTATTTCTTGAAATTCTGCCAAATTTTTTACATTTCAATAATGCTAATTGCTCATTCATCTCTATTTCCTTTAAGTTACAAATCTGGATTGGTACTAATTTTAATAGGGGTTAATTCCAATTATTATAGTTTCCCCCCAAGCATAAAATTTATAACTATCTTTTCTTGAAGTTATCCCGAATGTATAACTTCCCCTTCTAGATCCGTAACCAAACCCAAATATATATTTTTTAAATCAGTATTAGGTAGCTTGGTTTCATCATGAGTACTTTATCCTGATTTCTGGATCTTTGTTTTTTCGTTAATAGTCAATGATCCTAATATATGAGATAGGTTTTGTTCCTTTCATGAACTTCATTACATGTCAATTTCTGGCAGAATATCCTAAAAGTTTCTCGTTTTTTATTACGTCTTTATTGATTGCTGAAAGTTGACTGGACTTAATGGCACCGCAATTTACTGGACTGTTTGATTAGTATATAATCGAAAGTCATCAATATTTGGCTGCTTGAGCTATAGTGTTCATATGCTCATTGCTCTTAAAATTATGCACACCTGGATATTCTGAGATTAAAACTCAAATGCATTTAATATAGATGTTTTACATGTTTAGATTGATTTGTTGCATTTTGCTCTAGCTAGTCTTTTTCTCTGAGGGGTTAATCAAAAAATTTAACTTGGTACAGATACTACTCTATGTATGGGCATGTTGAGAAGCTTGCAGAAGAGATAAAGAAGGGAGCTTCATCTGTTGAAGGAGTGGAGGCAAAACTATGGCAGGTATACCTTAATATTTGTTCTTTTGATTGGTAAATTTGGCTCCAAGTATAGGGATTGGAACGAGGAACCTTGAGATTAATCCTCAAGGCCTATGCCTTAATCTGTGTTCATATATTTTAGTTTTGTTAATATGCTTATTTCGGTTGTATAAGGGCCATTCAATTTTGTAGTGATTCAACCTGTTAAGTTATCTATACTTCGGTGTTTTACCAAAATAGTAGCAGTAGTTTCTTTGACAGTTTTAACCGTGCACATCATCTTAATGTTTAACTTATTCGTAATTTTTCTTTGGTGTTCATCGGCTTGACCCTAAATGCAACTAGTTTTCTTTGCAATAATTAGTGTTATTACGTGAGAAGGCCAATTCTTTCTGCTATGAAGGTCAATTTTGGCTCGACATTGTTTCCTTTGACTCGGTGTTTTCACATGACTTAAGCATCAAAGCTTGTCAAGCATGAAAATGTTGTCACTTAGAATTTTTGTATTGTATTAGACACTGCACTGATGTGTAGACATTCATATTTTCTCTTCAACTTCCATTCTGGACCGATCCCACATTCTTCCCCCCAGAAAAGGAAGAAACAAAAAGTACTTCGCACTGGCTATACCAACACTTTGTAAATTGTAATGGCCATTTATTCTGAAAAAGAAGCGTCTAATGGGATCGTGTTGTCACGCACTAACCTTTGAAATTCTGCCAGAAGGGAATTATAGAAAAATGTGGGGACATGAAAAATGCGACCAATTTCCACATTTTGACAGATATGATGTCATAATGGAACAGGTGCCAGAAACACTGCCAGAGGAGGTTCTTGGCAAGATGAGTGCTGCACCAAAGAGTGATGTTCCAGTCATAACTGCAAATGATCTTGCTGAAGCAGATGGATTTATCTTTGGTTTTCCAACTAGATTTGGAATGATGGCTGCTCAATTCAAAGCATTCTTCGATTCCACTGGCGGTTTATGGAGAACTCAGCAGCTTGCAGGCAAGCCTGCAGGCCTATTCTTCAGCACAGGGTCTCAAGGTGGTGGACAAGAAACTACACCGTGAGTTACTATAGTGGATTATTCTTTTTTTTTTTTTTTTACAATTTTTGAAGGAGAATTCTGACAAGTTGAATAGAAAATCGACTAAATTTTATTTTGATAAATTATGTAGCTTGACGGCCATTACTCAGCTTGTTCACCATGGTATGATTTTTGTACCAATTGGCTACACATTTGGAGCTGGCATGTTTGAGATGGAGAATGTCAAAGGTGGGAGCCCCTACGGTGCTGGAACTTATGCTGGAGATGGCTCGAGACAGCCTTCTGAGCTCGAACTGCTACAGGCTTTTCACCAGGGGAAGTACATTGCTGGCATTGCAAAGAAGCTCAAGGGAACTGCTTGATTTTTTACTTGCCATATGCTACTTAGCTACTGTATTGCATCATACTCGGCAATATTTTCATTCTCTTTATATTTCCTGTTTCTTTTTTAACAAAGTATTTTGTGATTGTTAGAATAAATTTCATTATTACAGGTGTGATTGTTTCTAAAAACACTGGTTTTTATTAATGAGAAAGTTGCATTCCTAGATATCATTGAACAGAATATTACATGCCTTTTATGTCCTTTTCATATATTTGTATTACTATAAAAAATTTAAATTCCTTAAACGGGTTACATTGTACACAGTTAACATTCTATAAGCAACTCAGAAATGTTAATTGCTTTTGAAATATGGCTTCAACTTCACATGATAAACAGAGTGGACTGTACAATTCAAACAGGGGAAAGTAGGAATAGGCAAACTACATTTCTGCTAATTTAAGCAAAAATGATAATGTAGCCAAGCAAATACTACATCCACAGTCCGAGCTCCATTAGTAACACGATCAAGATAGGATCTGCACTGAGCTTTGGTTCTAGTTTATGCTGTGTGGCTCGAAGAAAGAATTATGGTCATTATATGGTATATGGCTTGAATGACTCTTAGTACTGTTAACTGGAAATGGCACATTTGGTCACATATAGCTTGTTTAGTAGTGTGAGAGAATATTCTCAAGACACGAGTGGTCCATATATGCATAATTGCATACTTGATAGAGTTTATCCTTCCATCCCATATGCTTCATGCCCATGTTTTGACAGCAGTTTTCAGCGTATTGATCTTTTTCCATGCTGAAATTCGGCCCACACTTGAGATTGGCTTTGAGAATAAGCCGACTACAGTATAAGGGGCAACAATTTGTTACACGACATGATAGCACGATACGAACACGACATACAATAACAGTTTTAGTGTTTAGTATAAATAATTTTTATGTTATAAAAGATTAAGAAAATCAACACGTTTAACACATAATTAAATCAGGCAAACATGTGTTATCAATAGGTAGACACAATTTACCTCAATTTAAACCCTTCTAACATGACATGATTGTCACCCACAGAATGTATGACAAACAGACATGTTCAAGTGGCAGAAAATAGTCCTTGTTGTCCCAGGGCGTAGAGAGGAATTTGAGTGGGATGAAGCTGAAAAATTTATGAAATTATTTTTCAGGAAGTATTAATGTAATATTAAAAAAATATAAACATAAAAGAAAACTTTATATATCTTTAGTTTTAACATAAATATGACTTCATTTATATCAAAGTGTTTTAAGGGTGAATCATAAGAATTTCATCACATTTATATCAATACAATGATAACATGTATACTTAAGATAACAAACTTACCAATCTCATGCAAAGCACGACAACATGAATAATGGTTTATTAAGATAATTAAGTAAATCTTGGATAAATATTTAATAGAAATTTTGAGAAGTTAATTATGGTTATTAAATTATTTTAATTTATTTAAGTTTGTAACAAAATTCTATATTAGTGTTTATAATTAATTAGTAATGAATTCACTATAATTTTTTAACTGACTTACAGTTATTATTAAAATTCATATATATTATTAATACAATTAATGATGTAATTTGATCAAAATTAAGTTTTAATACATTTAACTTAGTTAGAACATTAATTTTATGATAAATTTAATAACTAATAGTAGTATAACCAAATCTCGTGATTTGTTAAGAGTTTTTTTTTTTCTCGATATCTTAATAAAATCGTAATACTAAAATTGACCTACATAAAATATGTTAAGATATATTATCTTATAATTGTGATAAAAAAAAAACTTACAATAAAATTGGTAGATAGAAAAATAAAAATTCTTTTAAAAGTTTCTTCTCCTATTAGAAATATAAAAACAAAAAAAAAAAACTTTTCTTTTTCCTAATAGGTTAGGTTTTGTTTTGAATTCTTTATAAATTTGGATAATATTTAATTGTTTCAAATTTAGGTAACACTTGTACAAATTTAAATAGGAAAAAAAAAGTTGAACCAAAATTTTGTGAAATTAAGTTTGTACTTTTAATTATACAAGCTCACCAACCTTATGCGAAGCATGGACAATATGGATAATGGTTTATTATAATACATGAATACTGATTTTTAATGATAATTAATTAAATGTAGGATAAATATTTAATTAAAATTTTGAGAAGATAATGGTAGTTATTAAATTACTAAATATTTATCTAGTTAATAAATTGTTGAATTATATATTAAGTTTTTTCGATCAATTATTAAGCTAAATATTTTTTATATAATGTAGATTTATTTAGTTATGATTATAAGAAAGTAATTACTTTAATTTTATTTAGATGAGATGAATTCGTCGAAATTCTAATTCAAATAGGATTATGAAAGTTTATGTTTAATAAATTTAATTTATTTATGATATTTAGGTAATAATGAATTCACTATAAAATTTTTAAACTAATTTACAGTTATTACTAAAATTTAGATTTATTATTAATACAATTAATAATGAATAATTTAATAATAAAATTCACGACTAATACTAATATAATTTGTAGAATTAAAATAAAAAACTTTTTAGTTACTTTTCCTATTGGATATATAATTTTTTTTGATTGATTGTAATTTAAATTTGAGCTACATCCCCATATTGTTAATTTTACTAATAAAACTATTAATCTACTATATAATATACTTAATAGATCATGAACCCTCAGTTAATATAAATAGACCTATGCTGTTAATTTTACGAATAAAACTTAAAAAGTTATTAAATCCACTATATATAATGTATTTAATAAAATTTGGATTGTATTATAAATTTGAATAATACTTATATTAATTTAAATAGGAAAGAAAAAAATTAAATTAAAATTTTCTATTTGTTATAGTACTTACACTAATAATTAAAATAAAAAAGAAAATGGTTGAACCAAAAATTTGTACTTTTAATTGTATAGTTGATATATTATAAATAGTTGATTTGAGAGATTGAATTTCTGACACCCAACATTAGTCATAATATTTATTTTATTTTAAAGCCAATTTAACTTCTTAGTATGAACCTTATTTACATGCCTTTGAAAATTATAATTAGACCTTGAAATGTATTGAAGCTTATATATATATATATATATATATATATATATATATATATATATATATATATATATATATATATATATTATTTTAGGTATAATATAGTATAAATATATTTTCAATTTTTCACTATTAAAATATTTATACAATCGGTGAGGGGCCAATATCTATACTAATATAAAATTTATATATTACGTCATAAACGAGTAGGCCACCCCCGGGCTTCTTAGCTAAGCCACTGCGTTGCCCTCTTTATAAAGGTATGTGGACCTCTCACTCTTAGTGCTCTCTCCCCAGCCTAATTAAGCAGCCCACTTATCATGGATCACGCAGCCCAGATTTTAATACAACCCCTGATTCGTCTACTTATCACCTTTCCAAAGATGAGAAATTAACCTATTTTAATTTAAAAAATTCTAGACTTATCTATTTTTTTTACTCACATATAAGACAAATGAGTATGACCCACTCATTTAGGTTAAAAATAAAATAAGATAGGGTCATACTCATTTGTCTTATATGCGAGTAAGAAAAATGAATAAATGTAGAAGGACTCTTTCATTTAGAAAAAAAAAAAAAAAAAAAAAAAAGAAAAGAAAAAGAAATTGACCTATTTCCAATCATGTTCATCAAAACCAAATGTTGGTAAAATAAACTTGTACCCTTTTGATATGAAAAATCATAAAACAAATATAGATATTTTCCCCATGATTATCAAATAAAGAAAAAGTAAAAAAAATAAAAAAGCTGCTCATAAAGAATGATTGAACTGCTAAGAGTCGTACATACTTCACCAACATCACAATGATGCCCATATGCTTTTCCTTTATAAAGTTTCCTTTATGTTTCTCTTTTGCTAAACAACAACCTCCAAATTATTAAGTTCAAGTTCCATCACACTAAAATATATCAAGAACAAGAGGTACTTATCCGGATGCTCAAAATTAGTAGAAAATTTGGCATAATTCCATTCGACCCATCACTTCAAAGGTCATGAAATAGATTATAAACAAAGCTGTAAGGAAAGATGCCGAAGAAGAAAATATAATATATGTTTAGTCATTTTTCACAAGGATTCTTTAGTTTATATTAAGCTTTTTGGTTTTTGATACTTGTATAAATTCTTCTGGACTTTCGATGTATTGAAACTAATATTTATATACGTCATAGGAATTCATATCTTATCTATAATTTGCATGATGTTTAAAGTTAGGGTCTAGTTGAAGTTATGTTATATGCTTGCCTAATAAAGGAAGGAAAAAATAAGAAAGAAAAGAAAGTGAAGTAACATAAAGAATGTATTTCTTTAGCCTATTCGATGACCTCAGTACTTAATTATGCTCAATTTACTTTATGGAAAGTTGGAAATGATGTTGAAAATTAACCGAAGTGAGAGTCACATTTTTGGTTTTTGTTACATGTGAAATTAAGTTTATTAGATACATATTTACAAATGGATGATTCACTTCGACAACTTGATAACTATCTTAGATTGAAAAACGAGCACCATTTTTACTTTTTACTTTTATTTTTGGATAGATGGAGTAAGTTTCAAAAAACGAAAATAATTATATTGAATTTTTGTTCTGCGCAAATCTTAATGCATTATTAGGTATAGCTATTTTCGTTCGAGTAATGTGATTCTTAAAAAAAATTACTTAATATATTGAGAACAAATGAATAATTTATTTTTTACTTTTATATAGTAGTAAAGTTCATAAATAATATAACTTTTATAAAATTTACTATTATATTAAAAAAAGAATAAATTATTTATTTATTTTCAAATTATCGAATAATTTCTCGATCCTTAGAGTGAAATTGACTTTCGGGTGAGGTGTATGGTGGTTTGGACCTGACAGGTGAATGACTTTACAAAGTTTGACTGATGTGGCAGCCAGGGGAATCTTCCTATGCTCAAGTCTCTATAAATTATGCAGTCACGCAATTTGGAGTACTAGGGTTTTGAAAGTAACAAGCTCGAAACTTATGCGAGAGTTATATATATATATATATATATATATATATATAGAGAGAGAGAGAGCCGTTCCGGAACATACCCTCTTAAATAATATACCTAACATACCCCCTTTAGCGACGGACCCGGCGACGGTTTGGTCCGTCGCCATAGGTTCGTCTGTCGCTAAATGTTTTAGAGACGGACAACAAAATCCGTCTCTAAAACATTTAGAGACGGACGAACCTATGGCGACGGGCCAAATCGTCGCCGGATCTGTCGCTAAAGGGGGTATGTTAGGTATGTTGTTTAAGAGGGTACTTTCTTGATCCAATTTATATATATATATATATTTTAGTGGTGCGAGATATTTTCCTCTTTTTTTCTTTCCCTGACAATTGGAATTCATATCATTTAGGTTCATGATTTTCTATAATTATTTATTAATTTAATGATCAGTCAAATTATTAATCTTTTAGATTATATATATACATACATACATATACACACAAGAATTATGATTGATATAGTAATAATATATGCGAAAATAAAAAAGTAGTCTGATTGATATATTATTTAAGAGAATGAATTATAATTATATGTATTGTATTTAAATTTATTATTATTATTCTTATTATTATTATTATTATTATTATTATTATTATTTGTAACTAAAAAATTATAATTAAATTGATCACCAAATTATCCTTGAGATAAGCAACCTAATTAATTTATCTCCTCTTGGCTTGTTATATATCGGTATTAAAGTGTGACTTTCTTTTTTTAGGGAGTGTGTTCCCTGTTTATACTTGTAAGTATTAATGCAATACCCTTTTATTCTCCTCGTGGAAGACAATAAAATACTACTTATACATTATAAATTATGCTCAATATTTATTAAATTCTTCAAAATACAAAATGAGCATTTCAAACAAAAGATCATAACACTAATGATTCAGCATATTTTGGAGTCAGGTATGGATCTTGAAGCTAGGTTCCAATGATGATACATCCTAACGCTTCAATATGCCTAAAAAAAACTTCGAAAGATCAAATTAAACTCTGATTTTGAAACTGGAGAACATGAAGCATTGTGTGAGTTTTGGATCCAAGTCTAATCAAAGTTATCATATACTCTTATTGACCTATAGAAATATTTATTGGTACTTTTTACCTAAATATAATATTTTTACGAACTAATACTCTTTGTTAACTTGATATTGGTATAATCATCTATGAAAAATCAAAGAGGAGAACCATAACAAGAAGTTAGGAGAAAATTACCTTATTTCTCATTATCCAATATGATATGTACAACCAATAATTTAAAGAAAAATATCCCAATAATATGTTGAGATACAACATGATAGTAAAGTTTCACATCGGAACACAAGAAGAAATATTGAGGATATATATATTCTAATGGATTATAAACTTAATAGGTTAATCTTTTAGGTCAATATGTGATTTCAGATAAGTATATATGAATCGAATATTTTCAACAATTGGTATAAGAGCCATGACTATGAATTTGGGTCATGGATATGGTATGCATTGTACATGATGGACAAAAATAATTCATTGAGAAATGGTGGACTCTTCTCGCAGAGGCTTTTGATTGGTTCTTAACAAGAGATATTAAATAATGTAAGCTTGTTATCAACGAGAAGTGTAATGGGATAGGCTTAATAAGTTATGGATATTTGGTGGGTTATATACTCTTTGAGCAAGTGGTGGACTCTTTTCGGTGAGGCTTTTGGTGGATTAAACAATCGATATTGAGAGATAAGCTTGTCATATAGAGGATACTTGATGCGCTTGATAGAGGTTCTTGGTTGATCAAATAAGAGATATTGAAAAGGGTGGCTTGTTAACTAGAAGAATTAATAGGCTAATAATTAAAATAGTATGATTAAAGTTTAACGGGGAGCTTGGTGTGATGTGGATGGAGAGATCATGTGTTAAGGGATAGATTGTTGAGACACTACGTGATAGTAAAGTTTCACATCAGAACGTAAAGAGAAAGATTTAGGATATATATGCTCTAATGGATCAAAGACCTAATAGATTAACCTTTTGGGCAAAGATATGATTTCAAATAAGTATATATGGGTCGAATATTCCCAACATAATCCCGCCTAACTAATTGTCATAATAAATGTTATCCTAATTATACAGAGATTAACGTTACATATTAATAAAATAGTATTTATATATCTAAGCTTGTACAATTAAAAAAATATCAAACTTGGGTTTTAAGGTTACTTTGCAACGAACCGGTGCATCTATTGACATGAGCCAAGGTTGTATTGGCTAGCTGCTACTTTAGTACCTTTAATAGTCTCCCCACAAGTTGATGGGGTGAATGGATTAAGAACCCCTAGCTTGCTCATGAAAGACCAATGTAAAGTTCTTGGCCAGTTGCAGTTTCGTTGAAACAAATTTAGTAAGAATCAGACTTTTTTACACCTTTTCTTGAATGAAATGTAATCTAGTTTGATATGTTTAGTTTGATCATGGGAGATAGGATTGGAAGCAATGTTGATGGCTGCAGAACTATATACACTACTAGAAAATCGACCTCTAGCGACGGTCAGCGACCGTCGCTATAAGCAAAAAGACCATCGCTAAAAGTATTAGCGACGGTCGGGACCGTTGCCTTAAAAGTCGTCGATAAATCCTATAGAGACGGTCTTTTAACCTATAGCAATGAACGATGATCGTCGCTAAAAAACAAAACAAAGACGGCCAATGCATATAGCGATGGTCGGCAACCGTCGCTAGAAACCTCGTAAATATTAAAAAAATTTATTAATAAAATTATTATTAAACACACAATACAATGTCCTATAACAATCATAAATAAATTTATATCATTTACATCATAATTGTTAAATACATCAAATTATAGTTAACCACAAGTAAAAAATAAATAAATTCTAATCACATTTCAATGGCCTCCACATTGAGAACAATTCTCTCTTTTTAATATGAACTCGAATGCTTTATCAAACATGCTAGAAAAATCTTCTTCATTCTAGCTTTTACACCATCCCACAAGCTTTTTGATACATTTGGTCACACCAACACCATCCAATTAACAATGACTTATAATAAATATAATTATTCACAAATCATAAATCATAATGAAACTCACCAAGAATGAAATCATCTTCTAGAGAATAGTCTTCACCTTGCATATCCCACATCTTCCTGTTACCATTTCATAAAAGGTAATTATTACAGTGGCATTAACTACAAAATATTTTAAGAATATCTAGCAAAACTAATACATGGCCTCAAGGCACTATATGATTATCAACAAATTAGGTCGGCAAAAGCAAAACATGACAAGTCTTAAAATCATACAGGATAGAATGATTCCATAATTATTTTAGGAACATCTAGCAAAACTGATACGTGGCCTAACTAATGTAACTAAGCTTTAGTAACTTTCATGGTATTGCCTAGTGACCAAATCATTGAAATTCGACGTTAATTGTACTCATTGTTCTTTCATATACAAGTATGTCTTCGTAAGCAATTGAAAGATTATTTTCTCCTTAAACAAGCAAACTTTTAAAAGTAGTTTCTTAGAAAAATAGTCTCTGTATTTGTAAATTTGAATTCGAATAAAATAAGACAAATACAAATTCACTTTCACCTTTTCATTAAAAACTAACCATGGATATGGAATTTTAGGTTCCTGAGCATTCACAGAATTCTGGGAAGAGAAAAAAAAGGAAGCAGTTCATACTAAAGATAAAAATATAATAAATGCCTTTTACAATTAGAGAAACTATCTAATAGCAGCTAAAAGATGAAGACATACCGAGCGCAAAAGTATTGAACCATCCTCCGTTGTTTTCAGTGATATCAACTTTTCTTTGCTTTCTGGCAAAAGAGGTGATCTACTTGTTACTCAAAACATTTTAATGTAAGTGTAGTGGAAAGACTGGTGCTACAAAAGGTATCCATTGAAATTTATAAAGAAATGACATTAGGTCCCACTCCTCAAGAACTTCATTATACTTTTTCATGCTTTTCTTTTCCGTTTCACTCTAAGAGGTTTATGGTTAGGTGTTTGAACAACAGAACGATATAAGAGAAGAAAACATTGTTCAATTCTTAAAATACAAATAATTAGATGCGAGGGTAATAGAACATAACAAGTTTTAATCCCAATAACTGGATAGAAACAAGCATTAAAAAGAATAAGAATAGTTTAAACAATCTTGCAACTCACCACAACAGATCATATTCCAGGGAATAGACCTGCACAGGTAATAGCTCGGATGAGATGTTCATCATGGCTCCATGTGTTGCAGCTTTCTACATTATCAGCCAGACCAGTGTACTTGAGCAAATAAAAGAACTATTTTCGAAGAGAATCTATTGCTTTTAGAGTTTGTGCAGAAATGAAGTTTCTCTAACAATATTCATAACCAGCTTGACGTTTCTCAGCATCCTTCTAACTGTTGTAAGGCCGAACAAGAGCAAGATGGTCACTGAAGTCATGAGCAGAGAACTGGGCCTTTGCTGACTCTGCAATATGTAAATTTCAAGAAGATATTACCTTGAGGAAAATTCTGAGATTTTTTACATTAAGCACCAGGCTATATTTGATGATATATTTATCCAGTGCAATTTATATTCAAATGAACATAAGACATTAGACTTTACGTTGGAAACCCAATAATGAAAATAAATCACTGAATTACTATCAATCCTAAACTTTTAAAACCAAAGAAAATGATAACTTCATAGATGGCTTTTTCAAAGTTCAGCAGCATTGCATTATTAATAGTCCAACTAAACATAAGCGGTAAGTTAATGTTTACACTTCATGTCAGAAGAGTGACTTAGGAATTTTTATTATTATTAATAAACTAGAAGTGCATACGGAAACATATAGCATAATCTACAACATTTAAATAGGAATGCTACATACATCCCTCTTGTCAAATGACATCAAGAATGGATCTCTAACACTTAGACCAATAACAAAAGTCATTATTGGATTGAGGTAGTTAAACATAGCCCCTAAAATGAGCATTTTCCCAAGTTTGGGCTCGACTGGAAGCATTGACTAGTTGTGTCCTATAAAGCAATCGGCAAGATCTCAACACTAACTTTTTTTAACTACAAATTAAGATGTGAATACTAATATTTTAAACAACTTCCCTGAAACATCATGAACAATGATGACATCAATCCATTGAATAATTGTCCCAATTTATCAAGCCCCTCTAAAACCCTAACAATTGAATCAACCGCAAAAAGTAACTTTTAATCAGGAAAAAAATTAATAATCAAAATTGACTACAAATTCAAGACTAAAAAAGGAGAAAGAGATGCTACCTATCTCAATTTAATTGCTTGACGAGAAATTGATGATATAGATTTGTTGAACAGAGGGTTTCAATACCAAATTTTTACGAAAAAATGATACCCTGCCAATTGTACGTTTATATACATACAAAAAATGAATAATAACCAGATGTGTGTGACGTGCGAGGGAGATTAGAGCGAGATAGGGCACAAATCAAAAAACAAATATGTGCTTGAACTTTTTCGATCGACTAAGTTCTAAGTTTTTTCGATTTACCTGTGAGCTCGAATTTGATCTTCACGATTGACAAACTAAAACCTAGCTGAGTGATTTCATATTCTTCAATCGCGATGGCCTAGAGAAGAGGAAGATTGGGGAAATTTTAAGGTTAGGGCTTAAAGTGAGATGAGAAATGACGAGGAGGACGGAGATGGTGGAGTTGAGGACATAGATGGTTAGGGCTTCTGGATGGAACAGGTTGAAGGCTGAGATGGCGAGTTTAGAGGAGGCTTTCAGACTGAGAAAGTATAATTCATTAGATTGATTTGAGAAATGATGAGGAGGGAATGAATTGAGAGGTTCTATCTCGACGACCACTCAATTTAGCGTACTATAAAGCTACTTTATACCGACGACCATAACAAAGGCCTCGGTATAGGCTAATTTTCCCCTTTTATAGCAATAGTAAGGAGTCGACCATCGATATATGGCCTATATTTCTCTTCTATAGCGACGGTCAAGATCCGACCGTCACTATAGAACCTAATTTCCTTCTATAGCAACGGTTCCGCCTCGACCGTCGCTACAGCTCGTCGCTATATGTCAATTTTCTAGTACTGATATCACATTACACTGTCGTTGGTAAAGAGATGGAGACCTATAAATCTTTAAACAGACTGATTAACTATATTATTTCACAACCAGTTGTAGTTAAGGATCTATATTCAGCCTCTGCTGAAGATCGAGATATCACACTCTACTACTTTGATCACTAGCAAATCAAAGCACCCCTATAAGCATACAAAAATAAGTTATAGACCTGCTTACCTTACAGTTTCCTAAGTCACTATCACAATAGGCTTGGAGAACCAAAGAACTGTGTGTAATTAGAAATAAACTCTGGCCTAGGGAAAGCTTTAGGTATCTTAACAATCGCTGTGTTGCTTGTAAATAAGGTGTCCTAGGTTTTTGCATAAATTGGCTCAAGGATTAGACAACATAAGACAAGCCTAGTAATAATAAGGTAAATGAGTTTTCCAGTTAGCTATCGATAGATATAAATCATCAAGTAACTCTCCATTAGTGTCATTAAACTTTAGATGTTGATCTAATTAAGGGGTAGTTAAAGGCTTAACATCTTCCAAACCTAAAGCAGAGATTAAGTCTAAAACATATTTTCTCTAATTCAAATGAAAACCTTTTGAGGTTTTGACAACTTCAATATCCCAAATAATATTTAATATCTCCAAGATTTTTAATGCTAACAACATTGTCTAAATACTATTTGAGAGATGCAATAGATTGTGCATCATTTCCTACTACTAATATATCATCAACACAAACTAGAATAACAATGAAAGAGGTGCCAGTGTTAATAAAGGTAAAAGATGAGTAATCTGTAAGAGATTTTGTGTAACCTTCCTTCACCAATATTTTTGTAGTAAGTTGTGAAAACCACTGTTTAGAAGCCTATTTTAAAACATACAATGATTTATCAAGTTTGTAAACTAAACCAGCAGTATTAGGGTACTGCTTATAATATGGAGGAATGTCCATGTAAACCTTTTCTAATAAGTCTCCATGTAGAAAAGCATTGTTAACATCAAGTTAACGGATAATCCACCCTTTAGTTGCTGTAATGGCAATAAAACATTAAATAGAAACCATCTTAATTAGCAACTAGAGTAAAAGTTTCTTAATAATCTATCCCTTCTTGCTATGTATACACTTTAGTCACTAATCTGACCTTAAATCTTTCAACAGTACTATCAATCAAATATTTTACCTTGTAAACCCATTTACATACTATGGTTTCCATAATAGGGGGAAAAGAAGTCAACGACAAAGTGTGATTAGCTTCCAAGGTAGAAATTTTCTTATCTATAGCCATCTATTGCCCTTAATTGCTTGTTTATAGCTAGGTAGATGGCTCAGAAATAACATAAATAGCCTTAATAAAATGATGGTAAGAAGGATTTAACTTGTCATATGATAAATAGTTGAATAAAACAAATTTATGAGAAGGACAACGAACAGTAGTAACATGACTAGAATGGGGGGAGGGGGGTAACCTAGTAATTTTTAAACTTGGCATGTTATGTTTGAATCCTAGTAAATACTCGAGGTGCAATAACAGGATTATATATATCATGGGGAGATACATTATGGTCGTGGTCAAGTATGGTAGGAGAATTAAGAGCAAGATATTGTGTATGATGCGAAAGGATCAGATCATCAATTCGAGGTTCAGTAAAAGACGGAATGGGCATAGCGGAATTGGTAAAATCTAAGAAAGGAAAGTAGATTCAATGAAGGTAACATGTCTACTAACAAGTACTTTCTTGTCCTCAAGATCATACAAAATATACCTTTTTTGATTACTAGGATAACTAAGAAAAATAACTTTAATTGCTCTAGGTGCAAATTTATCTGAAGAATAAATTGATGCACAACAAAGACACCCAAAAACTTTCGAATGATCATAGTTAGGAATAATGTCATAAAGGACTTTATATGGTGTTTTAAAACTGAGAGCTGAAGTGGGCAGTCTATTAACAAGATATGTAGCAGCTAGTAAACAATATCCCTAAAAATGAACAGACAACCCAGATTGAAATTTAATAGCCCTAGAGATTTTAAGTAAATTCCCATGTTTTCTTTCAAAAACTTCACTCTAGAAATCTGGTCTATAGCGAGGGTCTGTGACCGTAGTAATAGGTGAAAAGACCGTCACTAAAGGCTATAACGACGGTCGACTACCCTCGCTTTAGAAGTTGTTGTTAAAACTTATAGCTACGATCCTCCAACTCTATATCGAAGGTCTTGCCGTAGCTACCAAGTAGACGAAAAATGTGGTTCAATATTTTTACGGATGACCTGCATATCAATAGTGACAGTCTTGATAACCCTTATATGCAATATTAGCGCAAATGTTTGATCATTATAGCTACAGTATGACTATCGCTAAAAGTCCTTTTGCTAAGATCACCACCATAGCTGTACGTAGCTCTATCTAATAATCCACAAATAAGCTATTGCGTCGACCATGGCCATAGCTATAGGTCTCTATTGCTACGGCCTTGGCTGTTGCTATAAATCATTTTCTTTTCGTGTTTATTGCTACGTTTTTTCAATCGTCACTGTAGGTTATATAGCATTCGCAGACTATTATTATTTTTAAATTGTTATTATTTTAATTTGCACTATTTCTTTGTTTCTTTGACACATTAAGAAGCATAGTTTAAATCAATCATAAAAATGACAATCTCAATAAAACATTTACAACTAAAGCAACAAAATAAAGAAAGTCTATCATTTAAAATTATGAATTAAAATATAATATATGAATACATATACATAACTATCTAAACTAGGATTACATTCCAAACTATATGCATTAATAACGTGGAACAATCAAAAACTAAGGACAAAGTCTAATAAGAAAACTAGTAGCTAGTAAAACGAGGCATATTTTCAGCAACATGAGGCATATCTCAAAGGTCCTCTATATGATTTGATCCATTAATATCACCATTATATCCTTCTATCGATCAATCTTACAAATTAATTACCAATGCCATGTTTGTTTGCAAGGATTACACTTGGGATGGGACTATTAATCCCAAGTGTGATGTTTATTTTTAAATTTGAACCTTGGACTAATAGTCCAAGGATTATAAAATAGCTTAAGACATGGGATTATTTAATACCATGTTCAACCAATGATTATAATCCTACCATTTGGGACTAAAAATATTCAGACAAAATTAACCTCAACATTTTTCTAAAATTACCATAATATCCTATTCTATTTCGCATAAACCCGATTGCATTCATTCTACCACAGTCGGCTCTCTTCTCTCCGCCTCTCTATTGACATATTCACGGTAATTCTCCTCCCTCTCGCTTACTGTGTTGACAAATTCAAGGTAATTCTCCTTCCTCTTGCTTACTGACTCGACTATTATTGTTGATTCATCCTCGCTAGCAATCTCAGATCTTTGTGCTTTGTTTTTTAGGGCTGAATTAGGAACGAATTAGTATCTATTAGTCTTTAGGATAGGAGGCCTTTGATAATTAAATTGATTTGTTTTCTATTTCAATTTGGCTGATTCTATGAGATTGGTAATCTGTTATGTGATGAAAGTCTCAATTATACTGATCAAATTTATTTGCCGATAAGTGGAGTAGAACATGATGTTGTTTGTGGATGAGTTTGCAACCTACATTTGGGATTTGGGCTAGAATTACATATTACTGTTTTTGCCTACTTTTTAAATATGGAGTGCTCTTGTCTTAGCTGCTATATGTTAAATCTATTGCCTGATTTTTAACTGATAATTAGTGGATTTGTAAATTATTTACTTATTCACTCATACATTAGATGGCTTCGAAAATATGGTTATGGAATGGTGTACTATGTTTGATTAGAATACCATCTTCAAGTTACTGCCATATGCGTAGACCTCGCCTTGGTATGAAACTGCCTTGGTATGAAACTACTAAAATACAGTGTCTAGAAAAAAGGAATATTTTCTTTGCAATTAAAAAAAAAGTACTTTTTTTCTTGGCACAGATAGAATATAGCTTCTCTTTATTACAATGATATATATATAATGGCATCAGAAATTAAAATTTGTACATATGAGGAAATCCTAACTATCTAGCATCAGCTGCTCTCGAGAGGAGGGGAGAGGCCATGGTAAAGAGAACTGCACTCCATAACTGAATTGTTTGTTGGGGAAATGTGGTAGTGACTAAAACCACCCCTGTTTCATGAGAAAAGTTTGCTTTTAATTGAGAACTTGTTACGTCACTGAGACCTTCGTTACTGAAAAGAAATGGAGTTGAGTTGTTATGTGGAGCCTTTTCTCTCAATTACTCTTCAGATAGAAAATAATTTCAATTGCTTTCTTAGTTTCCTTTGGTCATCTGCCTTGAGAATATGTTTTTTCCTTTTATCAGTATTATTTGAGTATTTTGTTTGCTTATTATCTTTCTTCTTCTTATTTATTTCTTAGATTTTGACTATGAGTAACTTGGAAGATTTCTTAGCACTACAACAATTGTTGCTCTATTTGTGCACAATCTTGTCATTGTACTTGCATGTGATGCATCTACTAATTAATCTACATAAAGTTATAGCAACTTCTTCACAAATTAGTAGAGAGAGGAGATTGATTCAAAGGGGTAGAGGGAATGATTATTTGAATGATACCATAAATACTGGGGACATGACACTTAGAGAGCAACTTCGAATGAATAGCGATACATATGACGTGCTATGTCAGTTACTTCGTACACATGGTGTTCATGATTCAAAACATGTGGATGTTGAGGAACAAGTGTCCTTCTTTTTGCATATACTTGCTGGCCACCATAAAAACAGATTGATCAAACATACATATCGGAGGTCAAGTGAGACTGTGAGCAAGTATTTTAATAATGTTTTAAAGGGGATTTTACGTTTGGAAGGAGTGCTTCTTAAAAAAGCTAAACCAATTACTGAAGCATGCACTAATTATAGGTGGAAATGCTTTCAGGTAAATTTCAACTTAGATAATCAAGCTAATTTCATTTGCATGCAAGTGTGTTTGTGTTCTTCTAATTAGTTTTGAATTTAATATTTCTTTTTTTAGAATTGTCTTGGTGCTCTTGATGGAACTTGTATTAGGGTCAGGGTCCCCCCAAAAGAGCATCCAAAGTATAGGAGTAGAAAGGGTGAGATTGCAACCAACGTGTTGGGGGTATGTACGCCAGACATGATGTTCACTTTTGTCTTGCCGGGTTGGGAAGGCTCTGCTGTGGATGGTAGAGTGCTTAGAGATGCCATAACTAGGAGGAATGGACTAAAAGTGCCTAACGGTAAGATTTAGTTTTATATTGAGCTACAGTCAAAAAATCATTGTCGTTCTAATATAGGAGAAACTAACTAAGGGCATCTATGAAATTCAGGATATTATTATCTTTGTGATACTGGATATACAAATTGTGAAGGGTTCTTAACTCCACATAGGGGACAATGATATCACTTGGCTACTTGGCGAAATGGGAGGCAACCTACCTGTCCAAAAGAGTACTTCAACATGAAGCACTCTATGGCTCATAATATCATTGAAAGAGCTTTTGGTGTTCTCAAGCTACGTTGGTCCATCCTTAGGAGTCCTTCATTTTATCCCTACAAAACCCAATGTCGTATTATCACTGTGTACGTTCTTCTGCACAATTTGATTAGAAAAGAGATGGGGGTTGATCCACTAGATGCGGTGCAGGATGATATGGATGTTGTAAACAATCCTTCAACTATAGACTTGGATGCTGATTTGATTGACACTTGTGAAACATCCAATCAATGGACTGAGAAAAGACGTCAAATGGGCATAACAATGTATAATGAGTGGAGGGCAGTTAGAGGTCTTCCCCCATGGCAGGGGTGAAACTAGAAGAAATATATGTCTGTGTATTTGGAGTTTAAACTTTAATACTGATTTTACATGTAATATGTTTTGAATACACTATTGATATTTAGGCTTGTAAAGTTTGGTCATTGAAACTGAGTCTTTTATTAAATGGTAAGTTTGTATAATTTATGTAGTGAAACTTGTTTTGGTGTTTGTTTGCTGTTTGGATTTTTATTTTTTATTTTTTGTGAGCATGTTTAAAGTTTGGCTTTATGGCTGGTCCCCATTAATTGATGTAGATAAACTCAGCTTATAGATTGCACTTGTACTTGTATGACAAACAAGGGTGCAAATATATTGCACTTGTCTCAAACTAAATCATAGTTTAAGATAAAATAATTAGATGTCAAAAATAATTGTTTGATCCTTTTAACCCTGAACTTTAGTACAAAGAGGCTAGTAAGAATAATGGTTGCAGCAAAGATAGTGAGCAACTTAGCTGATGTCGACCTTTTCCTAAGCTTGCCAATTGAGATAAAGAAGTAATATGTGACAATGAAGTTGACCGGACAAATTTAAGTCATTTTGGAACACCATTTAATTCTAGTTCTAAATTTTATATCAAAACAATGCTTAAATTTAGTTACTGTCAAAAACATTTGTTCTCCTTTTCAGTTAAGGATTGACCAGATTTTATACTTTAGAGTTTGAATGAAGGTAGATAGTTCTGGACTTTAAATTTTGGTGATCAAGTAAAATAGTTAATCCTAATTGTTCTTCTAATTTTAGTTTTGATCATACGTGTGTGTGTCTATAGATATTAAATAAATAAAATAAAATAAATTTCTTTTTTAGACAAAATCAGTATATTGATCACACTTTTTCTTGACGAGCATTTAATGTGACAACAAACACGAAAGTTTTGTAACAATTGTTAAAACCTACAAAATTTAGTGCATTGATTTCTAATTTATTAAAAGAATTGTTAATTAAATTAAATTTCACATACCATGTATTTTGCATTATTTATTTGTTAATTTATATGATAATTTATGTGCTAATTTGTGATTATTAAATTTAATTTAATTGTTCATTATTTTTTGATGTATAAATAAGTTTAAATTATAGTTTAAAATATGTTATTATTAGTAAGGGTATAATAGTCTAACTGTAATAATCCGAATATTTAACAATATTTCTTTTAATGAAAATATTGAGGAGATTAATAAAGGTGGTAAAATTAAAAAAAAAAAAAACCTAGTTCTATGAGAAGGGTGAAAATAGATGGATAAATTTATTTTTTCCTATGTGTTAGTAAGAACCTGGGAGGTTCAAGTGTTGTAGAACCCTGCAAATTTTCTCTTGGAGCAGAGATGCCTTAGAGGGGCGAGTAAATCAGTCATTAACTCAGGATGCGATTAGTGACTCGATAGATAAGAGAATTATAATAAAGATAATTCGCTAGGGTAAAACAAGGTAGTATGATACCTTTAAAAATTCGATGAATTATTTGATGGATAAGATAAGCTAGGTTGTTGCGGTAATTCGATTTAAGCCAACCTAGTTGAAATGAACCTAAAAATTTAATAATGTTATAAATAAAATTTAGAATTTTCAATTTTAAATTAGTGAATTAATGAAGGGAGATCATTTCAAACCCTAGGAAAGGGTATTATGAATATTTAAATATTCGAGGATTTATTTTAAGGTTGTTCAATCAAATGGGTTATTAAACTAACGAACAAACTTAGGAAATTAATACCGAGCGAGTGGTATGTTGAGAAACCCAAATTAGGATTCAATTAGGCTTAATTAGGGCAAGTCTAATTGGGTTATGTAAATTAATTAATATAATTATTAATTAATAATAACTATGTGAAATATTAATAATATTAATTAATAGTCCAACTAGTAGTTAAATACTAGTAGGCTAGCTCATATATTATTTTTAAACAAGTCCACTTAATTAATTAAGTATGAATTTGTATGTTGGTTGTATTAATTTAATTAGGTAAGCCCAATGATTTATTTAAATTGGGAAACTAATAAATTAATGTTTAAGCCCAATGTTGGTAAATTAATTTGGTGATATAGTAGCTCAACTAAGATGAATAGTAAGCCCAAACAATTAAATTGAAAGCCCATTTTTTTGATCCAAATTAAAAGCTTCTAGAAGGATTTTTATTTTGCAAGTTAACTAATAAAAATAAATAAAAAATTGGGGCAATGTTGAGAAAAAGTGTGGAATACTCAACCTCTTTTGGCTAGAATTTGTAGAATGCTTGAAGTCCAATTTATATGCTTACAAGGTGTGTATGTATAGGTTGGCTCCACTATAAATAAATCACTTGGTTCATTGGCTAAGAGTTTAAAAAGTTGCAAGAGAGAGCTTTTATATTGGCGCTAGTGAGTTGGAGTGAGTTCCAAGTGAGTTGAGTGAAATAGTGAATAAACTAATGAGTTAACTCAACCGAGTCGAGCCGAGTCAAGCCGAGTCAAGCCAACTCAACCCATTCTTAACCAAGAGAAGAGCTTAGAGGTTCATCTACTATTTTGGAAGGAAGATAAAGCAAGCACACAAAACAAAAAGGTTAGAAATCCTAAAAACCTTAGTTATGCTTGTTATGTGATTAAAATAAGAAATAAATGGTAAAAATATCATCTTTATGTTCTTTAAGTCTAGATCCATGCTAGATATGTTAAATAAGTGTTTCATGGATTTTTGGTATGGATCCATAAGCATTTATGTGGAAAAACTTAGCAAAAGTTGTAAAATGATGTTTACCGGAAAACTAAAAACCGAGTAGCCTCATTCCCGGAATTACTGTTCATGATCCGTATGTCGGAATCATAATCCATCAATTTTCTATGCTAGATCTTGAAGTTATGTAAATTCTCCAACTTGAATGACTAAAATCCGATTTAAAACGAGTGAGATATGATTTTTCTACTCAAACACTCCACTGTCGGAAGTTTTGCGTGAACAGTCTGGGTTTAGGCTATTTTCAGTGGTCAAATTTTATCCGAAAAATTAATCCGATAATGGATAGTTGTAGTTCGGGAAGTCACGATTCCAACAATATTAAGTAGAGCTTAATCGGAGTTATAGAACTCAAGTTATTAAAGTTTTAGTGAAGGATCCCAAAACTGGACAGAATTAAAACCTACTGCTGGTTTTTTTCCGGTGAACTGGCCGTAGCATTCCGGCGGCCGGTTCACCCATTTTTCGGACGGTTCCGGGGACGGTCAAAACTAGAAAGTTGCTTGGAATTTCGTGTACTATTTTTTAAAATTTAATGGTATTTTTATAATGTCAGTAGCTATTTTGAATAATTATTTAATAATAAAAGCTTACTAAACGTATAAAAAATAATAAAAAGTATTTTTAAATGTTGGAAATATATGAACAAATAACCTACTGATTATTTGAAGTGTTATATGAATGGAGATGGTATTATTTCCGAAAATTGGTATTTTTCATATTATTTATGGTGTAAAGGTACACTAATTTGTGACTACCTAGCTAATAATTCAAGAAAATTATAAATAAATTGTTATTAAATATTAAATATGTTCTTTAGGTATTTAATAACAATATCAACTTGTTTGGAGAAAATAAATTAATTATTTATTATTTAATTAGGTATTAAATAGTAAATAAAGGAAAGTAAATAACTAATTATTCTTTAATTAATATTAAATAATAATTAGAGTAAGATAAAGATTTTAAACTTTAATTATTTATTATTTAATAAGATTAAATAATAAATAAAGAGAGTTAGGTAATTATTATTTAAAATTAAATAATAATTACAGTTAAGTAAAGTTGATAACATAATTATTTATTATTTTATTTAATTAAGAGTAAATAATAAATAAAGATAATTAATTAATTATTATTTAATTAACATTAAATAATAATTAAATAGGGTTAATTGCTTTCTGTTTAATATATTAAATAGTAATCAAAGGATGTTAGAGTTAATAGTATAATTGTTTATTATTTAATTAATATGAAATAGTGAGTACGGATAATTAATTAATTAATTATTATTTAATTCATGTTAAATAATAATTAAATGGTAATTAAGTGGAATAAATCATTACTTAATCGGGAGAAGATTATTAAGTAATTAAAATATATTAATAATATTAATGATTAACTATTAAATGATAATAGTTAAGAATTAAATCATTATTCAATAATTAATAATGATATGTAATTAATTTAAAATATTATTAAAGAATTAATAATATTGTTTAACAAGTAATTAACTATTGAATAATAATAGTTAAGGGTTGAATCATTATTAAATAATTACTAATGATACATGAGGATTTCAAATATTATTAAATGGTTAATAATATTGATGAACAATTAAATTATTATTAAAATGATTAATAATAATGAGAAGTCAAATAAAATATTATTAAAGGGTACTAATACTAGCAAGCAATTAAATTATTATTAAAAGAGTAATAATAATGATTAAGGTAAACTATTATTAAAAAGGAATTAATAATAGTAATGATTATTTAAAGTGTTATTTAACAATTAAATAACATTATAAGTTATTACTAATTAATAGTAAGAGTTTAAAATATTAACCAATGCAGTTAATATTATGATAAATCATCGAGTTCAATGGTGTGATTAAGTTAAACCAAGGGTATGGTCCATTAGTGACTAATTAGTTGTTCGACCTAAACAGAAATAAGGTCCAGACATTAATGCAGTGACATTAATAAATATCAGAACTGCATAGTTTATACAAAAAGATTTACGGTGTTGAATATGAAACACTGAGTCAATTTAACAAGAGACTAAAATATGAAATTAACCCTATTGATTTAAAAGGGGACGATAAGAAGAAATAAATATCTTTAAAGGTTTAGTATAGAGTCAAACTGTGACTGATATTGTGCACCGTTGATCTCACATACTATATAGGTAATGCAAGGAACGTGAAAGATTAGCGTAAGCTGGTTATACATGTCCAGGCAAGTTTTTCATAACGTGTTGCATTATGTGCCTGATTTAAAATACTACAAAATTATTATATGTGCATAAATTATTATGTGTAATAATGTGGTAATGTGCTTTTATGATAAAAGTTGAAATAAACTATTGATATGCACTAGATGATTAAGTTGATTGCTCTCTATATATTGAACTGTATGAAATTGTAAATGACATGCATGAATAGCATAAATCATAGAGTAAATGCAAAGCATGATAGACATGAGATATGTAGTCATTGTAAAGCATGAGATGCATGAAGCATGATGAAATATGTTTATGTGTTATGTGAAACTGTTAGACTTGCTGAGCCGTCGTGCTCACTCTTGCTTAAAATAAAACATTACAGCGCAGCTTGGGAAAACGGATTACTCTGGTAGAG
This sequence comes from Hedera helix, assembly GCA_947179155.2. Classification (NCBI taxonomy): domain Eukaryota; kingdom Viridiplantae; phylum Streptophyta; class Magnoliopsida; order Apiales; family Araliaceae; genus Hedera; species Hedera helix. Next base: position 10,019,600 of record OX359274.1, read on the forward strand.
GCAAATGAAGATTAACTAACGAGTCATCAAGATTAAAGCGTAGGTGCCTTTATAGTAAAACTTGCGATAGATTAAATTACCTTCATTGTGTAATATTTGCGATTAGGTAATGTTTTAATGTGCTACAGAATAGCAAACCTAAATGTTGAAAGAACATGTATAGATTATTTAAAATCGTTTGCAGAGGTTGTCCTTTATGTATGAGGATAATAGATGGGGTAATTGAGTCACTATACATATGATCTCAAAGTTGTAATAGAATGTTTAAAGATTGCGATTCTGGAATGGAATAGAGTTGAAGGTTGTATTTGTGACGCCCCCAAATCTGGGCCCACACAGCCCAAACTTGAGTCGTCAAAAGACTACAACAAAATTATTACAACAAAGCACAACGTACTACAATACAGTGTATAATAATACACAACTAAGTCTTCACTATTATTGCCACACTATTATACAAAACGTGAAGACTATGATAACTATTCCTCGGACCCTCACTCCATTCCCCGGCTAGACCCTGTTATGTTTTCATTTCCTGTTGAAAAACAATGGAACAAAAGAAAGGGTGAGCTCAAATAGCCCAGTAAGAAATATCATGACTAAGATAATGACGAATAAATTATCATTAGCCTTCAACAGTTGAGTTCTTGATAGAATACAATAGAATACAAGGTTTATATCAAAAACTGCAGTTAAATTCTTAAACAATGTTCAGATCAATAATAGCAGCGGAATGAGCAATCTATTAGAAGAATAATGCAGATTATAATGTCCACTCGCTTCTCTTTTTCGTAAAAACATCATCAACTTTTATCATCTGAAATACCATTAGTCATGATAATAAAAATTCACAGTTCCTGATCATAATCATGCAAATCAACAGTTCATCTTTGCACTACGGGCCAAAGATATTTAATTTAGCACCAGCGGTCATGATTATACCAGATTCAACCTTTGGTGATAATCATACCAAACAACAGTTCATCTATGCACTACGGGCCAAAGAGAACTTTCACCACGTGCCATAAAAGACACCGAACAGATGTATCGCCTTTAACCTATTATATCGCCTTTAACCTATCATCTGTTCAACAAATATATCACATCTGTGCCCCCGGTCACAGATATTCACAACAGCTTGATTTTTGGATGATTAGAATGATATAAATGATGAACAGAAGAAATAGGATAACAATAAGTATCGGAAGTTTACTTTGTACAGATTCAAATAATGTCCAAATTGTCAACATGATGTGGAGTGAAATTTAAAAATGATATTCAAGATCCACAGTTCAGAATAACGGTTACAATTCAATAGAAAGGTTCACGTAAATAGGAAGGTTCAGTTGAAATAATGAAGTTCATCTATTATGGAACATATAATATTTTCAAGAATTATAGAAGCAATAGTTCCATAATAAATTTCGATTTAGGAGTATGAAAGAAAATAATATCCCTTACCGTAGCAGGTTTGAAAAAGGTGAAGGAAATTAATACAAAGGGTTATTCACCAACAGACGATAATCCGCGCCGTAAGTTATTCCCACAATTTAATAGAATTTGAGTACAAAGAGTTATTCACCAAACAGGCGGCAATCCGCTCCGTAAGGTTATTCTCAGAGATTAATAATGAATGAATACGAAAGGTTATTCACCAACAGGCGGCAATCCGCTCCGTAAGGTTATTCCCACAATTTAATACATGGAAATAAAAGGCACGCCTTATGAGTAAGGAAGAAACAATATTATTATCGAGAATCAAATAATGATAATCCCTTACCATAGTACGTTTGAATAATGGAAGATGAAAAAGATGGTATCCCTTACCATAGTACGTTTGAATAATGGAAGATGAAAAAGATGGTATCCCTTACTATAGTACGTTTGAATAATGGAAGATGAAAAAGATGGTATCCCTTTTAATAATAGAAGATGAAAGAAGATGACATTCCTTACAAGTAGTAAATTTAAGAGTATGAAAGAAAATGACATCCCTTACCGTAGTAAGTTTTAATAATAGAATATGAAAGAAGATGATATTCCTTACCGTAGTAAATTTAAGAGTGTGAAAAGAATGATATTCCTTACCTTGATATTGTGAAACAAGTTTATAGCCGAACAAATCCTTCCTTGTTTGTAGCAGTAAAGAATCTGACTTTTGAGTCTTCTAGAGTTTTTAAAATCTCTTTATGTTTTTAAAATAATGTTACTCTCGGAAAGATAGACGGCATAGACTCAAGAATCACTCAATTCGGAGTTAATATGAATGAGTTATGAATTTTCAAAACTAAGACTGAAAATAGTGACGAAAATCAGAATATGTTACGGTTTTTAGTATTTTAAGGCATGAAGATGATTTCAGATGACTTTTCTTCCTTCTTCAAAGTTGTAGAGGACGAAAAACTGAAGAGACAGGCTTTCAATTCATTAAATTCTGATAAATAATGAATTTACTATGATTTTTCGAAAGAGTTACTGTACATAAGAAAATTCTATTCGGGAATTCAAAGAAGAATGCAAAAGATTTCAAAACTAGGAAATGACTTAAGAACACTTAGAGAGAACTTACACAAAAAGTATTTAGAGAGAGAAAGAAAGAACAAGTAAGGAAGTTTATGAAAAATCCTTAAGTTAAGGCTTCTATTTATAGCCAAAAATCTTATCATTCCTTTAATCTAAACCATTCATTTAAAGATCATCTTTTAATCTACACCATCCATTTCAAATATTATATTATCTTTAATCTACACCATTCATTTCATATCACCTAACTTTATGTTATAAACAAATCAATTTAATTATTCAACAATAATTCACACTTTAATCTACACCATTCATTTCATATCACCTAATAATCACCTAACTTTATATTATAAACAAATCAATTCAATTATTCAACAATAATTCACACTTTAATCTACACCATTCATTTCATATCACCTAATAATCACCTAACTTTATATTATAAACAAATAACTTTATCAATTCAATTATTATGACTAATTGTTATAAATACAGTATAGTTAGCTCTTAGATATCAAGTCAATAAATTAATGAAATACAATTGTTTAAATAACATCATAATATAGATAATAATAATGTAAAAGAAAGCATACGTTACTGTGTAATGACAATTATTGATTCAATAATGTGAATTACTGTGCATATGTTACTGTGACAATTATTAAATCAATAATACAAAATACTATGTAACAACAATTATTGAATTGATAATATAAAATATTATGCAGTGACAATTATCGATGAAATGATGCGTAACAGTTACGGTGTCAATTATCAGACCAATAATATGAGACACTATGCAATACCGTGTGTTACTGTAGAGTACCGTGTGCTACAGAAAATACCAAAAACTACCGTATGCTACTATTCTTTTATCACCGGTATTTTAACAGTTCCGTTGACTATTTTTATTTAAAAAGGTTATTTCTGTCGTTTTCTATATCCGACAAATATTCCGTTGTGGGGTCCACCAATAATTTGTTATTTCGGCGCCGTCGTACGACACGAATATTCCCCGACCAAACGAATATTCCCCGACAAAGCGAATATTGTCCGACAAAATAAAATTTGCACATAACATCCTTAACTTTTAACTTTATCGATTTAACCACTTACTGTTTCAAAAAATATATATGAAGAAAAATTAAATTTTGTATTTCATAAAATTCGGGGTCTTACAGTATTCAAACATACCGTTTGTATTCAGTTAATGTTTAATACCTAGATTATAGTAATAATTGTATTAACTTATTGTTCATGAGTTTAATATAATTAGTTTAAACTCAGGAATGGGGTTACTTTTAACGGACCAGATTCGGGGTTAAAGGAGTCCGAATTTGGGGTTGTTACACTAACAATTATTTTTTATCCAATTCTTTAAGTAATTCTGAAAAAACAAACATAACATGGAATTATTTTAAATTATCAATGAATAATCCTATAAAAAACAAACATGTTATTAGGATTATTTAATTCTAGGATTAATAGTCCCAGGATTATAATCTCATGGATTATAATCCCAGGATTATAATCCTTGCAAACAAACATTACCCAAGTGTTAGATCAACAATTTTAACTATGAATAATGTATCGGTGAACTTGTTAATCTATACAAAGAGAGTGAAAAAGCAACACCTAATTGTAGGAACGAGCATTCAGAATTGGCGATATATATATATATATATACATGTGTGTGTGTGTGTGTGCGCGCGCTTGTATTTTAACAATAAAAATAAATGGAAATTGGCTGGGAAAAAAAGGAGTTGTCGGCACTTTGGGGGAGTATTCCAATAGTGAAATGCTAAAAAAAATTGCCTAGAGAACAACATCCCACAAATCTCTCCCAAACCCCATCAAATCCCCTTAAAATATGGAACTTTGTTGCTTGATTAATTAGCTTTAATCAACTAATGTTGGTGGATTTATGAAGCATAAGTATGATTAGCTATTCTCTATAAACAAGAGCCCTTCCCTTGTATGCTAGAGTTGGTTCATTTGAGTTATTTCCTATAGAGCAAGTTAGAGAGAAAAGAGAATAACACTTAGTGTTCTTGAGATATTATCAAAGATATACCAAGAGAGCTTCAAGAAGTGGCGCACGACAGCCTTGGGAAGATCTTGGATGTCATCTAACACCATTATATGCTTTGAAATGAAGAGAAAAATAGCTCACAAGTCCAAGAGATACAAAATTTCACAAAAAAAACCTAGCTTTGTGCTTCTCTTGTGGTTTATGTAATTTCTATAGTAGAAAACTAATTTCAAAGCTTTAAATATTTATATCCATGCTAGATTAGTAAATCTAGGGCTCAATGAGTTTAACATATGTATTTATGTGTATCTATTATGAAAAGTTTAGCAAAAAGCTTGAAAACGATTTCTACCGACAGAATCCTAATCGAATGTGTGATTCGAAGCTATAAATTTTGAAACCTACATGTTGTATGCGTGATTTATTTTTTCATATGCTAGATATGTAAGTTAAGAGTAAAAACTAGATAGAATCATGTCAAAATGTTTTGAGATGAGTGAGTTGTGATTTTTGGAACCAAATTAGCTCATTATCAAAATCCTAAACCCAATAGTCCACTTTAAGCCCATTTTTCGTGACCAAAACATATCCAAAAATGTGTTTCAATGATAGAATCTTGTAGTTCAAGAATATACGAATCCAGCAAGACCAATTTGAGATAATTTGAATTTGTAGATTTTATTTTATTCAAGTTTGCACAGAGGAATTGAGGTTTGTGCAAAGGAGATGAAAAATCAGAAAAACAAAACTGCACACTGCAACAAAATCTGGAAGGCAGGCGCCTAAGCGCCTGTTTCAGCCCTTTGGGCACCTAGTTGCTTAAGTAGGTGCCCTGGCTGCTACTGTGTTGGTCAAGTTCAACTTTGGGTCGATTTTAATTAATTAAATGGGTCGTATAATATTTTAAATATTAAAATAATTAATATGGGACCCAAATAAAATAATTATTTATTATTTAAATAAAATTTAAATAATAAATAATTTAAACTAAAAATATTTAAGGAAATTAATTATTATTTAAATAAAACAATAATTAATTATTTATTGTTTAAATTGTTGTTAAATAATAAATAAAGGGAATTAAAAGTATTTAGTTATTTATTATTTAATTTTTATTAAATAATAAATAAAGAAAAATAAGAATAATTTATTTTGAATTCAAAATACTTAAATTAATTATTTATTTTTTAATTAATAATAAATAAAGCAATTAAGTTCATCAATTGATTTTTAATTGTTGATTAAAGTTAATAGAATTATTATTTATTATTTAATTAATATTAAATAATAAATAAGGGTAAGAATTAACAAATTATTATTTAATTGATATTAAATAATAATTAAAAAAAATAAAGTTAATAATATAATTATTTATTATTTAATTAGCATCAAATAAAAAGTAAAGATAATTAATTAATTATTATTTAATTAAATAATAATTACTAAGGGTTAAAATTAATAAACTAGTTACTTATTACTTAATTAAGATTTAAGTAATATGTAAGGTTGTTATATTTAATTAATTATTATTTATTTAACTTTAAATAATAATTAAAGGAGATGAAGGTTAGTAAACTTATTATTTAAATAACATTTAATAATAAGTATAGTTCATTAATTAATTATTATTAAATTTAGATTTAATTGTAATTAAAGGAGAATATAGTTAATAAGATATTTAATTAATTATTGTACAACAATGACTGAGGTGAGTTATATTAAATAATAAATAAGGATAATTAGTTAATTAATTATTATTTAAATGATATTAAATAATAATTAAATAGAGATAAAGTTAATCAAATAATTATTTATTATTTAATTATTATTAAATAATAAATGAAGATAGTTAATTAATTAATTATTATTTAAATGATATTAAATAATAATTAAATGGAAATAAGGTTAATAAGATGATTGTTTTAGTAATGATAAATAGCAAGTGAAGCTAATTAAATTAATTATTTAATTAACCAATATTAAATAAATAAAGTGAATGAATTAAGGAAATAATAAAGTGATTAAACAATTACATGTAATTATTTAAGTCTTTAAATATTACTAAAGGATTAAATTATTATTAAATGATTTATGATAATTGTAAGGTTGAAATATTATTAAAGGATTAATAATATTAGTTATCAATTAAGATGTTGTTAAAAACTTAATAATATTAATAAATGGTTGATGTATTATTAGGTGTATAATAATACAAGTTGGTAGCTAAAATATTATTCAAGTGTGATAATATTGTATTATAATTTATATGTTTGTAAATAGGGAATTATGTGCTTAAATGTCAATTCATTTGAGATTGATATAGGAATCCCTATGTGTTTTACTAATTGAAAGATAAACTTATTTAAAATTGGTCTTTCAAAGGAAATAATATGAATTGTGTGAGTGTTAATAATGGACGCAGATGCATAGTAGTAGCGTAGTCAATACGAATATCAGGAAAGTTTTTCAGTACTATGTGATGTTCTTGCAAACTTGTTGCTATATGTATAAACTGTTATGCATGCACTTATTGTATGTGCGAATTAATTTTAAATATGCATTCGAACAGTCATATGATGTGAATAGTTGGTATACAATTGATAATAAGAAATTCAGTGTGTTATATGAATTATATAACTTGTAAATATTGAGATGCATTATAAGTTTGAAGTAATTGAATAAATGAAAAGCATAAAGAGCATGATGCCTATATAAAATGCGAAGCATGGAGCATGAAGCATGATTTAAATGTGATCTATGTGTTATGTGATAACTATTATACTTGTTGGGCCGTCGTGCTCACTCTTGCTATATTATCAAACATTTTCAACAAGGTGCGAGGAAATTTGAAGATCCCAATAAATGAAAAGGAAATAATTGAAGTTATTTTTGGATTATAAAATCTTGTTGTTATAATTGTTTAAATCTCTTGATGTCTTATGTTGGGATAATTACAGTGTTGTATTATCCTTGAGTTAAGACCTTGTAATAGTAATGAAAAACTGTTATATATTAAAGCGAGTGTTAATAATATTGAACTCAGTTAGTTAAGAGGAGTCAACAGATAGTCATAACGACTTATTATTGAAGTGTGAGCTTTTGTATACTTACAATAATTGTAATACACTAGGTCATGATTTATAAATGATCTGAGTTTGTAATATCAGTGTAAAGATTTTGATTCTGAGACGAAATTCAAGGAAATATTATAAAAGTTTAAATTCATTGAGTTTTAACAACATATTATTATATAATGTTGTGGTTTTAAGGAGAAGGTTGTTCGTTAACGACCGGAGGTCGCCCGTGACCAGTAAGGAGATTCCCAGGATGTCACAGAGGCCTTAAATAAATTAATATTTATTCATTAATGAACTATACTTTAAAACTCATTATTTTTTCTCTTATTCTAGTTATATATAGTGTTACAATATATCTAAAATGCACCAAGTTTTTGTAGCAGTGGCACCAACTCCACCTTGTCGAAGTCTACCATAATTTTCAGTTCCAAGAAGCTTCTTACTAATTAAAATCAATTCAAGGTAATCACTATTACGTATGAACAAAGGATGCATAATAGAATCAATGGAGAATATTTCCAAGTAGA